>JABEVN020003886.1:0-16512 GCA_013146195.2 Codonopsis lanceolata | reverse complement strand
AAACCCACCTCGTTGCCCCATTTTTATATCACCTTCTCTACGCTAAAAGTCTTCTACTCTCTCTCTCTCTCTAAAGCTCTCCTCTTCCTCCAAAACCCACAAAAGCTAAAGTATATCGATTTCCTCTCCATTCCACAATCCTATCTTCTTTCTTCTGTTTAACAAAGTCTAACTTGTTTGTTCTTGTTTCAGGAAATGGCCTTGAACACGGCCATTGGATGTCTCCTTGACGTCATCTCTTTAAATGAGGAACCATTGGGAATCGAGGCTAATGCATCTTCTTACTACGACAAATGGGTTAATGCCTCTTCGTCATTTACCATCCGAACCTACTAACGACTGAACTGAAGAATTCTTCATGGGAATGGAGGAAAACCCAGTGATCCCTTCTCTCATAGGCAATATAAGAGGTATTCCATTGGTATTTGACTCGTAGACGTTTATTTTTGCTTTCCTGGCCTCTCGATGACGGCTCCACGACTGGCCGTTCGAGAAGGGACCCAGTAATCTGGTGGATTACCAGAGAGGTGAGGTCCCATGGAGCTTAACATGATAGCACAAGCACCGTTTTGCCCCCTCTTCACTATGCCCCAGCCACGATTGCTCGATAAGTTGCTGATAATAAAGTCCGGAGGGCATGACAAGATTACAGAGGCTCAATTATTCCTCATGGAGGGTTGTAGAAACCTGAAATGAATTGGGGCCATTTTGGTCGAATGTGTGAAGGTGAACATTGCAAAGTACAAGGACAACATGGAAGGAACCCTAGGTGACTCACCATCTCGATTATCAACCGCGGTTTCTCCGATCCATACCAGCCCTTCAAAGACATATTCATCAATGTTGGTGATCTTGAAGCAGTCCAAACTAAAAAATATGTTGCTACCTTGACATAAGGAGAGCCGGTATCTACAAGATTTGGTCAAGACACCTCCCAGCCAGTCTAGCAGAGACCAAGGAGAACAAGGACTCAAGCCCTTGCTGGCAGTCATCCGATGCACCGGTGATGATGGTCACACCTGAGTTGCTCAACAGAGTAAGCCAACACACAGTTCGGCCTCCAGGGTCGGTGGTGGTCGGTTAGAGTGGTCGATCGGCCCGTGGTCAGCCAACAATTCTGAAGCTTGGGTTGCCGAGAAGGCAACCAAGGAGGCCCATGCTCGCCTGTACTGCCGCAAAGAGACGAAGAAGGAATCCCGAGTGAATCCGAACCTTTGTTCCACTCTACTACCACCGGCCGAATCTCCTCTCCGATTCAAAATCCAAACAACGCTCCAATCAAGTTTTTCCTCCTATTAGAAATCCGACCTTTCACCCTAGGCACTCCTACTATCAGGCATCCTGCTCCTATTCCTCCAAACTGGGTCTTCCCAATTGATCATCTTCCTTACTGTTGGGTTTCTCCTCTTTTCATGAGGAGAAGAAAGTCGACAAGCCTCTGTTAACCCTTGTCAAATACATAGATCACAATCACAAATCTGAAAGGGGGCCCTACCATCTCGAATCTTACCCAAGAAGACCTAGTAGGCCTTCACTACCCAGTACTTTGATCCTCTTCCTTGCTCTGGAACAGATTCTATCTTTCAAATGATAGGTTTGTTCAAGATGAGCTTATTTACTTGGCTCGACCATTTACAAGAGCCAAAGTCCACAATCGATCTCCCCCAATGATCCTTTCCTCGTTGGCGGACTCGCCGCCTCGAGGGATGAACTAAACCAAGATCGGGCAACCCTCGGTTGAGCCTCGAAAAGTGCTAGGATCCGCAGAGCGGCCAATAAGTATGTTCAGATGCCGTAAACACCGCCAATCCTTCACATCGAACAGACAGACGGATGGCTCCATACTGGAGCTTCCTTAGACACAGCCTTTCCCTCGTGCTATGTCTAGTCACCATGACCGACCCTTTTGATTACCTGAATCAATCCTCACCAGCTTTCTCACATCACTCCTTCCACCATTCCCTTTGTAGTATCGACCACTACCATACGGCTGTTTCACCACAACAAATTGTCAAGCTTCCACCTCAACCTTGCAACCCATCTCCTTCCATCTTTCACTCCATTGATGCCTCATCCTCCATTCCACCATATCGCCGTTGCTCTCCCCACTTTACCCATGCCGGTCCCATCTCTTCAACCCTCGGCCTTTCCTCCTCACCTCCAGGTTGGTCAATCCACGACTGTCCCAACCATGTCACCACATTGCCTTCCATCTCTCGGACCCGCCCCCGTCACCCCAACTCTTGCTCAAACTGTGTCGGCCATGCCTCCACCTCGCACCACCCGTCGCCCACTCCCTCCTCGCTTCCCGAACTTCACCATTCCAACATCGCTTCCCTCGCCGCTTATATCATCCTTTCCTCCCTTGGCTGCAACTATTCTCCCCTCTACCCATCTGTGTCGGGCCAGTTACCGCCGTTGCTTTCACCGCCATTCTTCTATCCTGTTGACCAAACAGGCCTGCCGCTTCTTCCCCTAACCGACCTGCCTACTCATCCAAACCAAGCCTCTCCCCGATCATTCTCGCCTCGACTCTCTTCACACCTCCCCACACCCTATCGTCACCATCCTGTTTCGCCTTCAAACCCACCATGTCCCGAACCTCTCCAAGATGATGATCATAGTTTCCTTTCCCCGAAAACTATCTAGATCAAACCGTCATGGACTCATCTTCCGACTCCTCTAAATCCTTTTCGAGGACTAATCTTTTCTCTCTTCCTTAGCTAGCCAAGAGAAAAGCTAGGCATCAACGCAAAATTATTTCCAAAGCTTTACTACATCCCACGGCACTAAAATCGCTCTTCCCGAAGACATGCCTACCTCACCCGAGCGAGCTGTTGAAGCACAAATACCAAACCTTACCCCATGGATGTTTCTTTCCCCGACTCGAGGATGCCGACATTCATACACATGCTTATTCTCGATGCACCTCACCGCCTCAACCAACCTCCATTTCTACCTCTTCCCTCCATCTCTCTCGTAGCCCAAGCTTGATCTTCTCTATACTCATCACTTGCACATGAAGTCGCCTACTGCCACACCCATTCGCCTTGCTACCCTTGGCCAAAGCAAGTTGCTTCTCTGCTCCCAAACCTCACCCAGATCATTTCCACCGAGGCGCAAGCCGCCATTGCCGTGCCGTGGTGCTCCTCGTGAAGCTAATATGGACCATCTTGCTCTATCGAGGACCATCTTGCTCTATCAACAAGAGTGGTCCAACCGTGCTTACAATGAATGCCGGGCTATGCTTCAAACCATTCAGAGGAGAAAGCGTAGGTAGCAAGGGCGTATGCCTGCTGTGGTCGAAAATCGAATTTTAAGGAAAGATTGAAGTCCGCTGCCGATCGCCCGATCTGCAGGTCGTTACTACAGTACTACCGTAAATAGAAGCGTGTCGATGCACAAGCTGAGCCTCAAGATAATCAAGCGTAAGGTAGAGAAAGAATTAAAGATGCGAGAAGGACAACAAATTGCAGCAGTTTGCCGCAGAACTAACAATGAAGGCAAGTTGGTCCATCAGTTGAAGCAACTCAAATCAACTGAAGGATCCACATCAGTCCATGAAACATTTCATCTCTCTTTACTTTGAACAAACTCCTTTAATTTATCGTTTTAGTTGTATCTTACATTGGGCATTACATCTATGATATCAGTTACTGCATTGTGGTACTAACAAAATTTTGCAGGAACTTCAAAACTCTTGGCTTTCTGCATTCAAGTGAATGGTTTTAAGCAAATAGGAGGAGATTGTTGAATCTTGAAATTTAAGAGATTTGCTTAAAACATTTTCACTTGATTGTCAGCCAGGACAAGCAGTTTAGATTTGGTCAGCTGATTATTATCTTTGTCAGCCAATCTTCTCAGCTGATAAATGCGTTGCTTTGGAATGAGTTTATCTTTTCCTTATTTGTTTGAACATTCTCTAGTACTAACTCTTTCCTATTTTGTGTTTATGATAGATGTCCTGCCATATAATATCTTCCAGGATCCTTTGCGATCTTGCAACTGTCATAACACATTTTCAAAATTCAAATGTGTTCCTAACGGCCGCTCACAGACTATCTATATATACCCATTGGAAGCATTGGTGAAAAGAACAAGTCTGAAGAATTGCAAGAAACTTTTTACTCATAAGCTTTCAGTCTTCGTTAAAACCTTAGCTAGATATCTGTCATTAAAAATTTCTTTCTAGTTATTGTTTAGACAAAACACTGAGTACTTCACTTCACATCAATTCGAACTCAGTCAATTTGTCTCACGAGTTTGATTGCTTCTCAATCATTCTCCCAAACACCGGTCTTTGTTGTACACTGATCCATTAGAGATCAATTAGATTTTTAATAAAATTAGTGCACTTCAAAAATCCAAGTCTGACCAACTTGGTAGTGGGCGTGCTTGATTTATCTGTGAACCACTTCAACTGAATTGTCAGCCATTTCTTATATTTCTGTTAACTGACATAACACTTAAGAAGTTGTTAAAACTGATTAAGTGTCAGCCAGTTAACAACACTTGTTTGCTTGCTTGTTTAGTTAACTTGTGTTCAAATTACTTCTCCATATTCAGTGATCAAACTTCAAAACTAATTTAATTTTTGAAAACCGTTGTGTCAGTCAACTGACCAACTCACTTTAGTTTAATAAATTTCTAAAGTGTCAGCCAACTGACCAAATTTTCAGTTGACTGACAAAATCAAGTTTTCCGCTGCCAATATTTTTATGATTATAAAAACAACCCTTAAAAGTTTTTAAAGGCTATTCACCCCCCCCCCTCTAGCCTTAACTGTTGCCATCTGGACTTACACAACCCATAGTAAATTTTAAAAATAAAAGTATTTTAAAAACATATACTCCCTCCATCCCTAAATTATCGTCCTCCTTTCCTTTTTCGTCCGTCCCAAAATAATTGTCCAGTTTGAAACTTACCTTTTTAGAACATCACTTTTACCACTTTATCCTTACTTTTTCACTCTACTTTAATTATGGGTCACATACACATGAGCTTTAAAGGAAACTACACATTAAACCAATATAAATAATCAAGTCAATTGTTTTTTCTTAAACTGTGTGTCAGGTCAACTAGGACGATTATTTAGGGACGGAGGGAGTATATTTTAGTTTCGTGCCTTACCGTGCTTATCAAGCCAGCCCGATAACAACTCAGTTTTTTATTGTGTTGGCCCTATAACGGCCCGATACCGATAAGCCCTAGCTCAAACCCTATAATTTTGTGTCGTGTTCGTGTTAGTGTCGGCCAGTCATGTCGTACCTTAAATTGCCACCCCCTAGATCATGTCAGTAGCAGTGCAGTGGATCGATAGAGGAGTTGACGACGTGTGGTTCATGATCGTCACAGTTGCTGTTTCTTTCGAGTTATAACTCGTGGAGTCCCATCTCATATATTATTATTATTATTGTTTATTTTCCTTCTATTCTGTTGAGGAAAACGTTACGTAAAGTTATATAAACTTTACAGTCGGGTAGTTTATTCTTAGTCTTGTTGGTTTACTTTCTATTGTCAACTTTTATAGCCGATGTGGCACTTCATTTTAATATTTATTCAGTTGTCTCTCGAGCAAGGAGTAGATACGGGGCATTCAGTATTATTGTTGTTGTTGTTAACCCCGGTATGATCTAGCCGTTGGGTCATTGTTAGATTAGGTTGGTTCTTTGTTAAAATGTCTGCCTGGAGTCCCTATGGTTTGTTTTGCGTTTACAATTTTGTGGCATGTGAGTTTTGTTTTCCCTTCGTGAGATAATCGTCTCTCTTGGTTCCATTAGTTTTGGTTTCGTGCTTAATAGCTTGGGACTTCACTTCTTTATTACTTCCACAGATACGATTTTTGTTGGCCTGTATTTTAATACGACTTCATCTTCATGTTTAGAGCTTGATAGCTCGGATGTTTGACTTGCACCAATGTTTAGCAAGGGCTTGTCCTCTATTTATGTTAGTTCCAGCAACACGACCTTAAGATTTTGTGTTGGAATCCGAGTTAGGTCGTGACATAAAGAGTCTACTCGTCTCGAATTTTAAAAGTCAAACATTCTAATAATGTATTTGGTTTTTCTATATACCATTTAAATTCGATATAGGATATCTTTTTTTTTTGCATGACATGTAAGATGAATACCATGTTTTTTTTATATATAATAAAAACCATGAAAAAAAATGAAGCTAAAATTTAATAAATGCAACTCTTGTTTTTGGAGAAACTAGAGTGTAAAGTGTAAATTTATTTATTTTTTCAATGAAGGGCTTACAATAATGATATTATCAACTTTAATTCTCAAGGCATGTAAATGTATATACGTCATTAGTCAAAGTTTAATCAAGTTGACCTAATATAATCAAATTGAGTCTCTTTCATGGGACAGAGCAGAGGAAGTACATTAAAACATTTAATGGAAGTTACACATTTCAACCATTCATTGCAGTGAAATATGATTTGCTTACATTTTCTTTCCTGATAAAAAGATGTGCAACAATGATATATTAACCTCCCAAGCTCATGGGGCTTTTCCTCCTTAAGATGTCTATGGCCAGTTCAAGCTTTTTCTTCTTGCATTTATTGTCCAAGGTCGAATATAAAAGTATAAACAACTTAAAGATACAACTCGACTTCTTGAAGTGAATCAAGTCGTGACATGCTCGTTCTTGGCTCGTGTTGTTTGTATGATAAACACAACGACATGACAGAGAATGTTGGGTGGCACTAGAAAGTTCAGACAACATTCTTGAGAATATTCATCTATTCACTCATCATAAGATTTATTATGAATATTCCTTAATTACTAAAGATTTTCTTGTGACCATCACTTAATTAGGTTTAGAAAAACTTATACATATTTTGACTAATAGCATGCGTGCTATGTACTTAGTTATTCGACTTAGACCATCCCGACTCAATACGATGAAATCACAAATAGAGTGTAGACTATAAGACTCAAGGACACACGGACGGATTGCTCTCAGACTATAAGGAATTACGGATGTCAACTCAAAATGGAAATTGTTTGAAATATACATGATTTACTTAAAACAATTAAGAATACAGTCTTAGTAAATCCACGCCGTAACAAACTTAAAGAAACAAATGTTTTTCTCATTAGATACTTAAGTTTGCTACCTTCTGATAGTTTGAAAGTGTTGAAATCAGATTATTTCCTTATATGTTCAAACAATCAACTTACTAACACTTTTCTTGTTTGTGCTAGGATAAGATCTTATGTCTTATATCTCTTACACAAGATCCCTGAGATCTTGTGAAGAGATACTCTTCCGAATTATTGGCATTCAAACAATCATTATATTCTTACCAACAGTAACGTCTGGAGCGCTTGAAGTAGTCATAGCAATCTCATGTGTTTCCTCAACCTTCTGTTCTCCAGAAAAATTGACCTACAATTTGGTGATTTGATAATAATTAGAGATTTAAAATGATAAAGTAGCACTTCTAAAGTGTACATAGTTTCTTTGAATCTTATCCTACACTTCATATATCCATCATATTTACATTTTTATCTCATAAATTTTTGAAGTAGGGAAAGCAAAGAAAAATTTAAAAAGTTATTACTGAAGACATAGTCCAAATTCCAAAACAATAAAAGAAAACCTTTAGTGATCATATATATTACTTTCTTTTCCATAGTAAGGGAGCTATGAATCTGTAAGATCGTGAGTTATTTCTCAACTTGTCCATTCTATCAAATACTGGGAATAGAACTAACTAATAATGCTCTAGATTATACAATTATGGAAATAACAAACCCTAAGAAAACTAGACTATGATGATCCAATCATATCCCAGTTTCATTTCTACCAATTTTCCATTTCCCCAAGATAATAAACAATACAAGAGTGTCCCAAAGACATCATTCATGCAGAAAACCGATACAAATCCCAGAGCAGCTATGGAAGAATGACGTTTCATTCGCCTTCAAGTCTACCATTAAGAGCACGAAGCACAAATTTCTAATTAAAAGCAAAATATTGAGAAACATACTCGCTTCTACATATCTATGATAAAATTTAGCCCGACTATCCAATACTGAAGAAGTTGAAAACAGAAATGGCAGATCATCCCCTATGATAGAGTAAGATCAATATAGACTGTTAAAACAACTTACTTAGAGTAATGAAACCACCAATTCAAGACGCACATTTTCCATGTTAGAGTTCAAGAGTTCATCACTGAATTCTTGCCCACAAACTAAATCAAAAAGTCTTTCATAGATTAACAAAACAAAAGAGTTTCTAATTTGGCCTTTACCGAATTAAATCAACAAAATGGGAGTTTGTAAATAAATGATAAAGCACGTAATCAAACAGCAACCATCGATATTCAAGCAAGGAACCAAAATTTGAATTCACAGTACGACAGTAATACAAGTAAATTCATTTCAAAATGGGTATAAATTTTCACATTAAACAGATTGAAAAAAACAAAACAAAAGGGTGTTGATGATTGAGATTAAATGGTGTAGATAATATACCAGAAGTGAAGTGTTGGAGGGCGAGATGGGCAGCTTGATTGTAGGCATCTTTGGAGGATTTGGAGATAGTTGGGCTGACAAAGGTAAGGCCATTGACAGATACTGAAGCTCTATAGAGTGGGGAATGGTCAAGTCCATCTTTCAGGCATGAATAATCCGGCAATCCCCACCGCCGTCGTTGACACAATTCCTGTAGCTTCGACTTGTACATTTTCTTTCCTATCACAAACTCTCAATTTCTCCTCCCACTCTCTCCACAAATCAATTGTAGAGAGCAAGAATGGAGTTTACATGCTCATTGCATGCGCGTGTGTGTGAAGAAGCCATGTTTCCCGTGTGATTGTTTGGAATTGATCGGATCATTTTCTATGTGAGCTCTGTTTAATGAATTTTCCCATTAACTATGGGCACAGTATCGTAAGAATAAGAGTTGATACTCGTAAAACCCGCTACACAAATTTTTACCTTATCATAAATATTCACCAAAATCTGTTCATTCGTACTTAAAAGTCTTAAAGATTGGTTTACCTTTATGTTATACTCTCATGATCTCGGGTAAAGAGTTCACGTTTGAAAACCAAACTTTAAAAAAAAAAAACACTTTTAGTAATACATTAATAATAAATTGACATTTTTATACCTTAATTTTTGAAAGTGAAATATCTCAAAATAAAATAATAGATTTTTTGTTTGAAACGGAGAGAGTAGAATAATTACAAGAGTTAGGATTCAGAATCTAAATCTTAAATAGCTCAGTTCATCGATACATGGTGTGTCAAGTCAAGGAGATTCAGGATCGGTATACAGAAAATACATATAATACCGTATTTTCTAAGTTTTGCTTAAAATATTGGGTGACATTATTCAGCCTCCCTTTTCCTATGAGTTGACCCCTCAAAAATTCTCAAAAATATAAACTCTCTATTTTGCCCTTTCAATTAACCCCCAAAAATTTCCAAAATGCTCGGACAACATTGGCCGAACAACACTATGTCGTTCAGACAGAGCATGTCGAACAACATTGTGTTGTTCGGCCAA
Organism: Codonopsis lanceolata; assembly: GCA_013146195.2. Taxonomy (NCBI): domain Eukaryota; kingdom Viridiplantae; phylum Streptophyta; class Magnoliopsida; order Asterales; family Campanulaceae; genus Codonopsis; species Codonopsis lanceolata. The sequence continues at coordinate 6,982 of JABEVN020003886.1, read as the reverse complement.
GGAGGTTCGAACATTTTGGAAATATTTTTTTAAAAAAATTAAACTTAATGTTGTTCGGCATGCCCTAAGCGAACAATACAATGAATACAGTGATGTTTGGCCAAGGAGGTCCGAACATTTTGAAAATATTTTTTAAAAAAATTAAACTTAGTATTGTTCCACATGCTTTAGCCGAACAACACAGTTTTGTTCGGCATGCTCTGACCGAACAATTGAGGGGAGGGGGACGGTGAAGGGGGGGAGGTCAACTTATGAGGAGGGTAAAATAAGAGGAATGCGTTTTGAGAATTTTTGGGGTGTCAACTCATAAAAAAAGGGGGGTTGAATAGCGACACCGTAAAATATGTCATCAAGTTTTTAAATTATTGTTATGTTTGATTTGAATTATTAATATCGATACATTATATACTTTTTCTTGGAGCATCACCAATGCAAATACCAATGTAGATGTGAATGCGGAAAAAAATAAGTGTTAACGAGTATATACACCTTTCAAAACAAAAAATCAATGCAGCTGTTGAGGAACTAATTTTTTTTCTTCACATTCTCGATATAACTCTCAATTTTCTGATTGAAGACGTGAGTACATCTAGTCAGCATTTTTCTTATTAAAAACCTTTCTTGCTAGTTGTTCCGTTTAAATTTTTATTTTTTGTCAAATTTTATTTTGATAGTGGGACTCACGTCACATAAAATAAATGTTCATTGACATTGGAGATGTATCATTTAGCTCTTAAAGTATATGTGCATGTGAGATCGTTGGTAGAGACGTAAAGTAAATGTAAATGAAAAAAATGTTTTCAGTAAAAAAAATTACAAACAAAATATATTTTTTTTGTAATAGACGGAAAAAAAAAAGTAGGATAAAATTTAGGTACCAAATTATTTAGATGTTATAGAATTTCATGATTGAAGATGAAATACTAATAAAATTGTCAGATGATATGAAAGAAAATATGCAACGTAAAATCTTGTTCTGTTTTTTTCCACAGAAAATAAATCTCCATTTATCGTTAGTAAAGATGTAAAAAAAAGTAAGGGTACAATGAAAAAAAATGTTTTCCTAAAAAAATTACAAATACAATAATTTTTTTTGTAATACACGAAAAGAAAGAAAATATATACTATGTAAAAATCTCTTATTTTTTTTGTTCCACTCAAAGAGTCTCGTCTTAAATGTACACGTTATTAGCACTTGACGTATAATTAAAATATTTAGTTGACATTATATTTTAATTGTACCAAATTATTTAGATACTATTGAATGTCGTGATAAAAAATGAAATATTAAATATTATCATATGATATGATATGAAGGAAAATATACTAAGTGAAATCTTATACTCTCTTCCTTCCACCCAAAGAGTCTCGTCTCGATTTTGAAGAGTCAAACTTTATAATCATGTTTAGTACTACTACACAAAGTAGGGAAAGCATAGAGACCGCAAAATTAACCTCGTGTATTGATTTTCATCAAATTGAACATCCACCTATTTTTATTTTTGCAATTCAAACCTTCTGTTAAAGATGTGTTAATTTTTTTAACGGGATGTTGAGTTGTTTGCCATGTTGGCAACTGACTTGGACAGTGTTGGCTTCCAACTTATATTTCTTGCTTTTTTCATTGCAAATTAAACTCTGTACATTTATTTGTCTTGCAAAAAGAATCTTGGTCAAACCATATTTTATATCCCATCATTTCTATTGCAAATTAAACCCTATACCTTTTTTTCTTTTCACAAGATGAACCTTGGTCAAATTAGCTGTTAGCTCCCGCCTTTTTTATATTGCAAAGTAAACTTTGTATAGTTTTTTTTTTTTTGCAATATAAACCTTGATTAAATCAGATTTTATTTCCCGCCATTTCTATTGCAAATTAAACCTTATACATTTTTTTCTTTTTGCAAGATGAACCTTGGTTAAATTAGTTGTTAGCTCCCGCTTTTTTTTATTGCAAAGTAAACCTTGCAAGATGAACCTAGGAGAAAACCAGATTTTACACACGTGAGTTTCACGTGATCAATTTAAATTAATTTCCAACCTCTAATTGAATCAGTTTGGCTGGTGATTTCTTGGGAGAGAGAAGGAGAGCGATTTCTAGGGTTTTGTCATCACGGCCAATTTCTTCCTTCCCGCTTGGAGATTATAGTGAATTGAGAATAATAATGAGTGCAATGCGGTCTCTAAGGTTGGTCAATGATCATGGAGCCCCTAATTATGGTAAGTAAACTAACTCTATAATTTTTTTTATTTCGTTTGTGTTGTGGTGTTCGATTTCCCATTTATGAATCTTGATTTTTTTTCCTCGTGTGTGCTTTGTATCCTCTTTTATATGTATGTACTGTAGGTACATTTAAAGTAATTCCATTTGATAGTTGAGTTGCTTTTCATTTTTGTAATTAGCATACTGTTATTTTTGTTGGTTAGTGTGGTTAACCTATGTTTTGCTTGGTAAGTAAACTAACCCTAGAATTTTTATTTCGTTTGTGCTGTGGTGTTCGATTTCCCATCTACGAATCTTGATTTTTTTTTTTTTTGTGTGTGCCTTGTGTCCTTTTTTATATTGGTATGTACTGTAATTTCCATTTTACCACATCCAACAACAAAATGTACAACACCACAAAATTAGCCCCAACAATTTCTTAATACTTCCTGATCACATTTTTTTTTGTGGTGATCTTGTCTTGTCGTCCACGTGTGAGTAAGGATGAGGTGGCAGTCGCTGATTCGTCCTTCTTGGTTAACCTGCACAAATTAAACAACAAACACCGTTAAGTCGGGGCCCGACCGAGAACCCTCCGGTGTGAGAGTAAGGTTCAGGTAAAAGAGGGTAATAAATATGCCGTAATAAGTGTTTGATAAGAGGCAGTGATAAGGGAGTTGTGATATCTCTGAATTTTCTTGCCTTCATATTAAATGTGCACTCTCTATTTATACCTGATGTTTATGTTGACGTGGCGACTGGTGATTGGGGAGCATAAAGCGGCAATCATTAAATGAGTTGAGGGTCTTCGTCAGAAATAAGTGAACTGTGCGCTTGTCAGGGAGTTGGTAGTTGCGTGCAGCGGTTTAATCGGGCCTAGGGAAGCGGCTTGTCGGGGCGGATGATGATTGGTTCGAAGCCGAGGCCGAGTGGTTTTGTGACAAAGTCGTTTATTATTGTCGAGGCCGAGAATACAAGAGACCGACTTGGTGACGGGGCCGAGGGCGTCAGGGGTCTTTAGGCCAGCCGAGGCTGAACCCGTTTTACTATGCCGAGGATCATTGATGCCGAGGCTGAAGTGTTTATCTTAGGGGCGAGCGGTTATGACTTTGTTACTAGGCTTTCCAAGTGGGGCCCATTATTGTGCCGAGGGTCAATCCCTCGCTTGCCGAGGGTCAATCCCTCGGTTAAATCCTTTCAGTGGCCCCCTACTTTTTGGCTGCTCGACGCCGAGAAGGCCAAGAAGTAATATCGTTGCTCAGCGGGTGGGAGGTCGGCGTCATGCCTTTTGCCGAGGATGACTGCGGGATTTTAATTTGATGCCGAGCTTTTTGACGAGATCGGTTAGAAGTTTATGGGGTTTTTTCGTATATCCATCCAATCAGGACGTTTCGTCTTTTCAGGCTGTCACTTCATTAAATGCGGGTTTTGGCAGTTTCTTGGTTTTCATTTTGGGCGGCGTTTCGAATTTCGAAAAGTTTTTAATGCCGCCTTTTTCCTTCCCGAATCCAGAGGAACCAGTGACACGGTGCCGTTTTAGGTTTGGATCAGGAAAATACACGCGGGTCGACCCGGCGAATTTCCGGGGCCTCGCCTCGAAACGATGTCGTTGCAGGTGGGATATAAAAGATTTCTAATCTTTCTTTTCTTTTTTACCGCTTTCATTTCTCTCTTCACCAGATTCTTCTACTGTTTTAGGCGATTTCCGGCGGCATCCCGGCAGTTTCCATCCCGTTACATCCCTGTCTACTTGAAGCCCGTAAGTGTTTTTCTTCCTTTTTCCACGTTTTTCCTCTTCTCCGGGTGGTTTCCACGGTGACTTTAGTGTTTTTCCGGCATGTTATTGAGTTTAGGGTTGTTCCTCCGTTTTGGGTTTTAACTTTTCCGGCGTCTTCTGGCTTTTTTCAGGCGTATTTTCTACTTTCCTGTAGATTTCTCCGGCGGTCTTCCCAGCCTTGACTTTATTTGGTACGATTTTTCTTTCCTTTCCTTTGTTTTCTAATAGAGTATGTCTCGTAGGATTCCTTTTCCCATTTTTCTTCTTCATCTTCTTAGCGGTTCCTCCATGGGCCGATAGATTCTTAGGAAGGCTATGGTAATTCGAATACCCGTGTCGGTTAGGAGTCCTCCTCTTTTTCTTCCTAGTAGCAGCGGCCAGGAGGCTTCGGCCGAGAACGTTCGATGTGAGTCTCAGGTGGCCGAGGATCTTTCTCGTGCCAGTACCCTTCAGGCGTGGCAGATCCTTTATGCCTTAAGAGGATTCCTCGGGGTTTCGATGATCGAGGATGTAGACCTCGGCGGTTTTGAGGTGGTAACCTATGTGACAAAAGAGTGCGTTCCTCGCGGCCACCTTGGAGAGGTGTGGAGGTGAGAGTTTGTTTTGCCGAGGAGATTGTGGTGGACACCGTGATCCGTAGGGGAGGCGACCAGTGGGCCGCTTTGAGCTCGGAGAGTTACGGGTCATGTTCGATTTCTTTGATAGGTTCGGATGACGAGGGCCCATTCCTTGAGTCAGTCTTTGGGAAGTCTCCTCGCGGGGGTCCTATGTATAGGCAATGCGAGGATAGATGGGCAGCGGTTACTCCTCGACAAGCGAGGTTTCTCCTCGAGTTATGGAGTGAAGGTTAGCCTGTTGGAAGTTCGGCGATGAAGTTTTTACGCCTGGACTATCCATCAAGCGCCCCTATGAGGGTTTTTTCGAGCCGAGATCGTATTGCGTTAGAATCGATCACTCAATTTTTACGGGGAGAGTCTTGCACTTTGGCGGTCGAAAGGACTTTACGGCATCGGTAGCTTGCGAGGATGGCGAGTGGGCGAGGCTTCTATTTACGGCGAGGGAAGGAGGCGAGGGGTGAGAGGGTGCCTCGCGTTTTGAGGCCGCTTTGAAAATAAGATAGGCTGGGCGATGTGGAGGCGTGGTCACGAGCGTATGGCTCTGATATTTTCCGAGGCTCTGTTCCGGATTCGAGATTGGGGATCTCCGAGCCGTGGGTAGAACTTTGAGGTTCCTCAAGGAAAACCTCACGGTCTTTCGAGGACGAAGAACTTGAATGCCTCAGATGAAGCTGTGAAGATCGCTATTGAGGCCCCACGCAATGATGAAGGGGGTGCAAGTTCGGTTGTATAAGCTGGAAGGCTATTGTTGAGGATGAATGCCTCTTGCTCGAGATTCGGTCTCATTTGTCGGCGTCGAGTCTGAGGCGTGCTCTAATTTTGAGTATCTGCGAGCCGAGAAATTTGGACCACACGAGGTTGGGTGTTTGGCTCGGTGTGTCAGAGGTGTGAGGTATATAGGCGGGCTTGAGTGCAGACACCGAGTTAACTTTGTTTATTCACACTTTTTATGTTTCGCGGTTTTTTTGTTGAATTCGTCTCTTTTAGTCTTGATCACGACCTTCATGTTTTTTGTAGAAATGGCTGTGTCCGGGGATAGTGTTACGGCCCAGCGAAAGCCATGGAGGAGCAGCGGACCAGAGCTTAATGCCTCGGCTGTACTGAAACGTAGAAGTGCTGCCTACGATTGGCGTGAGGACCACCAAAGTGGCCCCCTCCTGCAACCCTGCTCCCAGGCTAAGGCAAGCGACCCGATCGCCCAGCCTCGAAGGCCAAGCGACAAAAAACTCAGCACCGGCCCCCGCTCCCTTCAACTCCTGCCGAACTTCCACCGCCCTCGGCGCAGTCCCCAACCCCGGCGAATGAGGAGGCAGCTGATAACGAGTATGTTATTGGTTATGTCGTTAAGGCAATCAATAATTTTCGAGAATCGTTAGGGGTTATGGGCAAGGCGATGGCTCAGCTGTGCGGCGGCCGGTGCGTGGTGTCATTGCTTCCGGCTAGGAATTTCAATTTGAATGATATGTGTGCATTGGCTTTAAGCGAGGTAGGTTGATCTCGGGGACCCTTTTCTTCAATTTTTGCTTTTAGCTTCGGCTTATTCACTTATTCTATTTTTTGTTTTTTGACTCGGCTCGGCGTTGGTCTTGCGACTTACGATGCCAAGGCGATCAAAAGGCTACTGAATCGGTAAGGGTCTTGGAGAGAGCTCTGCAAAAAGCGAAGGGGGAGATCTCTATTTCCGCCGAGAAGGTGAAGTCCTTGGAAGGGGACTTGCGATCAGCTGAAGAGATCTCCGCCGATCTGAGAAGACCGCTGGTGTGAGGAAAAGATGTTGAAGGATAAGGCCGGCAAGAAGGATCGAAGGGTGGCCATTTGGAGGCCAAGTTGAAAGGCGCGCTCGTCGAGAATGACCATCTAGGGCCGAGCTAGGCTGCAAGCCCGGTGAGGTCTTGCGAAGGTATCGGGACTCGGCCTTTATGGGATAGAGTCTCGAATTATATGGAGACAGTAGGAGTTCGGGCTTTTCGGCGGCGGTGGCAATTGGTGTGCGATCTGGGAAGTGGTGAATGGCGAACCTCTTCGGTCCGGAATCCGAGTATTTCCTCGCTCGTGCCTTTCGATGATCGAGCTGGCAGATAAAGGATGCCGATCTGCAATTCAAGCTCAGAGTGGGTGCCTCCTCTGCTTGGCGAACAATTTTCGCCTGGCTGAGGAAAATGCATACATAAAGGATAGTTATCGTTGCTTCACGGTGCGGCGAGCCTCCCCTGTGGCGCATTATATTGGCGACGGCTAATGGCGGATTTGGAGGGCGAAGAGGCGAGGGGCAGGCGTCGAAGCCAATATATTTACGAGCAAGTGGCGACTCGCGAGGAGAGGACCGTGAGAGGGGATGGGACTTAGAAATAGGTATTTTAGAAACTCTTTAAGACAATGGTTTTT
>JABEVN020003885.1:0-16533 GCA_013146195.2 Codonopsis lanceolata | reverse complement strand
GTTCTTTCTTTCAGCTATACCATTTTGTTGAGGGGTTCTAACTACTGAAAAATTGTGATCAATTCCATGATCATCACAATAGGTATACATGCCAAGATTCTTGAATTCTGTACCATTGTCAGATCTAACACTTATAATCTCACATTCCTTTTGAGTTTGAAGATTTCTGAATAGGGAAGTGAGAATGCTGTAAGTTTCATCCTTAGATTGCATCATTTCAACCCATGTATACACGGAGAAATCATCACAACAACAAGGTATACTGTTTCCTCCCAAACTGCGGTTGTAATGGGACCAAATAAATCCATATGCAGAAGTTCAAGAATTCTTTTGGTAGAAAGATATGGTTTGGGTTTGAAAGAAGTTTTTGTTATTTTTCCTAAAATGCAAGCATCACATTTTTTGTCAGTAGGGAAATTTATGGATGGTAGTCCTTTCACCAAATCTCCTGTTGAAAGTTTTGAAAGATATTTAAAGTTCAAATGTGAAAGTCTTTTGTGCCAAAGCCATGAGGTTTTTGAAGTCTTATTTGCTACTAAACAAATTTGAGTACTGTTATTTAAAGAGAGTAAATCAATAGCAAAAACATTTCTTTTTCTAGAACCAGTGAGTAAAATTTCATTTACGATGCTAAACGGTGTGTGGAAGAGAAAGAGCAGCTCATACCTTTATCACAGAATTGTGAGATACTTAGAAGATTGTGTTTCAAACCTTGTACCAATGAGACATTTTCAATTGTTACAGATCCTCTGATAATGGATCCATAGCCAATAGTCTTTCCTTTTGAGTTGTCTCCAAAAATGACAGAAGGTCCTTTGGTTGCAATAATATCAGTAAGGAGCTCAACTGATCCAGTCATGTGTTTGGAGCATCCACTGTCTAATATCCATATGTCAGTTAATTGATCCATTACATTTGAAATATGAATATTTAAATCATGGTACCTTTATACTTTTTGGGTCCAAAGGGTTAGTTTTCTTCGTTAACCAAACACACTTAAAATCTTGATTATTCGATGGGTTTAAATCTATACAAGCATTCATGAGGCGATGACCAAAAGTAGAACAAGTATTACATTTGTGATAACTAGTTTTATCAGTCATTTGAGGTGAATTCTTTGATTCCTTTTGATTCAGCTTAGAAATCTTAGCAACAACAAAATTTATTGGCTTGAACTTGTCAGTTGTCTTTCTTCTGAACCCTCATCTTTTGTCAGACATTTTGTCGATTGTTTGTCGTTGTTGTTTTAGGACCGATTTTGAGGTTTGTAACGGAGAAGGTGACAAGCTGTGTATTGACTTATCCTTTGTTAATGGGCTTCTTAAGCTGATTCATGTTTTTGGGATATGTGAATGGCACAACATTATAAACTAATCCCTTGTCCTTTTTGAGCAGAATCTTAGGTCCACCATTTGACTGTCTGATCACACAATTTTCATCATCCTTTGAGTATCCAAGACCATGTTGGTCTTCATGACTTTTCTGTTGACTGATGATGGTTTCTCTGGCTTTGAGTAAGTATCAACAACATTGGTCGGTCGAAGATTTCTTTCTACAAGTTCGCCAATCGGGCATCGAGATTTTTGCTTGAATCTCATGTTTTTCATTGAGGCTTTTGGTTGCAAATTCTTTTTCTTTGAACCTTGTAAAGCTCATTGGTCTTTGAAGCTCACGGTTTTCTTGAGAAAATTTTTAAAAATCTCGGATAAAGAAACATGGATTCTTTTAAGTGTTTCAAACTTGGAATACATTTCTTGCATTTGTTCCAGCAAATCATCAACATTAGAGTCAGTGCCCTTCTCATCCTGCCTTTTTGACACATTGGTGTCAGCAGTCCTTGGAGAAGTTGACTTGACTTTTCTTTCTGGCTACCTTATGATTCCTTGTCCATAAAATCCATTTCCTATTTTCTTAACCACAAGCGATCGGGTTTGATGACCTTGAGTGGTTGTAATAGGTGAGCTTGGCGACTCATTTTCGGACTCTTTTGAATATGTTGGACTAGGAAACTTCGTTTTACAGATCATATATTGCGATTACGCAACAAGACACAAATTTGCTTCTTGCTCAAAAATCGGCCGATTCATCTTGAGAATGTTTTCAATCAATTGCAAGATTTTGATCTTCGGACAAATCCTTTTGTTTTGAAAATTTAAAGAATCTTTTTGTAATACTCATTTTTTGTAAAATGATAATTTGAATCAAAATGACCCGGGCTTTCTAGGTTAAAGCACAACATTTTTCTTTCTCAACCTTGTCTTCATTAGCTTTGAAAGGGCTTTTGAAAGTTTGAAGTAGAAAGGTTTTTGGAAGCTTGAGGAAGGTTTTTGAGGATTTGATGAAGACTTTTGAAAGTTTGCTGAAGGTTTTTGAAAGTTCTTTTTAAAAGATTTATACTTTCTAAATTGTCTAGCAAAAGCAGCAAATTCATCTTCATCAAAGTCATCATCTGACAGAGATGTAGAAGTTTTGGGGGTGTCTTCTTCAACTTGAAGAGATATACCCTTAAAAATTTTCTCAATTTCTTGAGTTTTGAGAACTTCCTTTTCATAGATTTTTAGACTTGCAACAAGACTACGTATATGAGTTTTGTTCAAGTCTCTTGCTTCAAAATGGCGGTGACCTTAACATGCCATCTGCTTCCCAAGCTACTAAGCAGCTTATTCAAATCTTTCATACTATAGACTTTACCAAGAGAAGAACATCTATTACTTACCTCGAGAAATCTTTCGTAGGCATTCTTTAAAGAATCTTTTGGGTCCTTTTTGAAGGCATCAAACTCTTGTATGAAATCATAGAGTTTGTTGTCCTTGGTGTTTTGGTCTCCTTCTACATATTCAACAAGAGCATCCCATATTTCCTTGGCAGTTACACAATCATATATTTGTTGGTAGTTTTCATAAATTTCAATAAATTACTGACACTTGATAGAATGTGCTAGCGACGGCATCGATCCATCAATAATTTTATCTTCCTCAGTCCATTCTGATTGAGGTTTGAGGATGTATTTTTCTTCTACAGGAGCAAGAGGGTTTATGGTATCATCATCTGCAGTAGAAGATTTACCAACTTTAGTATTAATTTTCATAGGCTGCATAGGACCACCTCTCACACATTCCATCAATCGTTTATCTATATTGTTCATATATCTTGTAATTCTTTCCTTCCAAATATCAAAGTGATCTTCATTAAAAATGGGTACTTGAGTGACATTGTTTGATTGAAAAGCTTTTAGAGTTGCCATGATCGAGCTTTCAAGCTATTAGGCTTGGAAAAATAGTTTTTCAGAAAGCAGGCTCTGATACCAATTGTAAGTCCAGTAGGCAACAATTAAGGCTAGAAGGGGGGGGGTGAATAGCCTTTTTTAAAAAAAATTTGAGGGTTGATTTGTAAAACTTGTTAAAGTTGGCGAGCTTGGTTTTGTCGGTCGGTGAGAAAATGGTCGGTAGGCGATACTTTAAAAATATTAAGGCGATGAAAGTTAAATCGACTAGGCGACACTAACGGTTTTCAAAATAAGTTGGCTTTTCAAGTAGATCACTAAATGTAAAGAAGAAGAAACTGAAATATAATTTATGAGAACAAGTAAGTAAACAATTATGTTAGAACTGGCTGACACTTAATCAGCTGTAAACTTCTTAAGTGTTAGGTCAGTTTGCAAGAGTATAAGTAATGGCTAACAAATCAGTTGAAGTGGTTCACAGATAAACTGCTACGTCCACTACCAAGTTGGTCAGACTTGGATTTTTGAAGTGCACTAATTTTATTTAAAATCTATTTGATCTCTAATGGATCAGTGTACAACAAAAGACCGGTGTTTGTGGAGAATGATTGAGAATTAATCAAACTCGTGAGACAAACTGACTGAATTAAAAAGATATGAAAAGAGATCACTCAGTGTTTGCCTAAACAATAACTAGAAAGGATTATACAAGAAAGATTATCTAGCTATGGTTTTTAAGAAGACTAAAACGCAGAGAGTTTCTTGAAAGTATTAGGCTTCAGACTTCTATATCTTCAAAAATGCTTCCAGTGGGTATTTATAGATGGACTTCAAGAGTAACCCATTAGGAACACATTTTGAATTTGAAAATGTGTTTGGCAGACACTAGATCTCAAAAGATCATGGGAAAGAGTATCTAACAGAATATCTACCAAAAACATAAAGCAAGAAAGTGTCAGTACAAGTATTTGATCAATCAAATAAGGAAAGAAGCTGACACTAAAAATGCTATGGTCAGTTGAGATGAATAACTGACAAATAATTGCAAGCTGACAAAAATAAATTTAAGTTCTTGGCTGACAATCAAGTGGAATGATTTAAAGCAAATTTAATATTATGCAAGATTCAACAATCTCCTCCTATTTTCTTAAAACCATTCACTTGAAAGCAGAAAGTCAAAATTGCTTAAGTTCCTGCAATAGAGGTGTTAGTACAGCAAGCAGATAACATATGAGGGAAAGTAGCTAAAAACCTTAAAAGTAAGTAATTGTAAGCTACAAGTAAAACATGAATTTTAAATAGTTCAAAGTTTGTGAGAGTGAGAGATTAAATTTGTTGATGTGGATCCTTCGGTTGCTATTCAACTTGAGAAGCGATGGACCAACTTCACCTCATGTTGTCTCGGGTTCACTTGTTGTCGCCTTTAGCTTGTTCCTTGTCTTTGCTTGTGGTTCGGCTTCCTTTCCTTGTTCACCTTCACTTCATGTTCACCTTGTAGTCCTTCTTGATTTCATTTTCCGATCGACTTTAGTCAGTCATAATCGTGCATAAGTTTCAATCTTTGCCTAAGGATTACGTTTTCTGATAAGCATCATCGCCTTTGCTTTCTGCTTCTTCTCCTCCTGAATGGTTTGAAGTAGTGTAGCTTCAGCATTGAAAGCCCTGTTGGCCCATTCTTGCTGATAAAGTAGGATGGTCCTCCAATCATCCATACTAGCCTCTCGAGGACCACCAGCAGCAATGGAAGCTTGCACCTCAGTTGTGATGATCTGGGTAAGGTTGGGAAGCAGAGAGGCTACTTGCTGTTGAAGGGTGGCAAGCTGGTAGGTGTGATGAGTAAAGGCTGAGTTCATCTGAAGGTGGTGTACATACAGGAGGTCCAGTTTGGCTGACAGAGAAAGTGATCCGAGCGGTGGTGGAGAGGTGCCGTGGTCACTAGAGGGTGCCGGGTCACTAGCGAGAAGGTATGGATGTCAGCATCCTTAGGGTCTGGAGGAAAGAAGACATCCAGAGGGCTAGCGGCAATTTTTCTGGCCAGTCCCTTCCTGTGTCAGCCATTTTTTCTGATGATATTTTCTAGTGTTTTATTGGATGCTTCAACGACACCATTGGTTTGCGGTCGATAGGGGGAGGGTTTATGCCTTTGGATCTTGAATTCGTCGAGCAGACGATTCACGTCCCCATCAAAATACGTGTCGTTGTCTGAGATTATTTCGAAAGGCACTCCGTAGCGATATATGATGTTGGTCTGGATGAATTCGGACACTTTTCAAGCATTCAAGATTTTATAGGAAGAGGCTTCCACCCACTTTGTAAAGTAGTCGATAGCTACTAGGACATATTCGTGGCCATTGGATCCCTTCGGGTGAATTTGGCCTATGACGTCGATTCCCCATGTTGAGAAGGGCCAGGGAGCTGTGGAGTTGTATAGGACGTGTGGGGGCACGTGCTGCAGATTGGCAAAGCGTTGGCACTTGTCGCAATGACGCACCCACCGAATACAATCAGTTTCAAGCGTGCTCCAATAATTACCCCTGCCGGATGATTTTCTTGGACAGCATATGGCCATTCATGTGGGGCCCACAGGTACCACCATGTAGCTGGTCCATGATATGCTCAATTTTGGCCTGGTCGACGCATAATAAGTTAAGGCCTTGATAGTGCCTTTTATATAGGTGTGAGGTTCCCGGGGTGCGACCCGCGCCCCGCGTGCCCTTGGATAGAGGTGCGCGTACGTGCGGATGCGGGACACCACTGCTCTCGTTCCACCCACCCTTGTTTAGGGGAAGACAAAATCAAAAGCGCGAGAGGAGTGCTGTCTATGTTAGCACGTTTGAATGTGCCTCGGTTGCCTTTAGTGGATTTCATATCCAATATGGGAACTTATGGTTTCCCGCATCAAGTTATCCCTTTTTTAGGGGATACCAGGATATGGGAATGCATTACCCTTTCATTCTCATTTTCCCTTTTTTAGGGGAAAACGGAAAAGTGCAAAAAAGGATATTGCGACGCCCCCACTATGGATTTTATAAAAATAGCCTTATGGCCCGTTCAGATCACTATGGGAGCTTTGGGTTTCCCGCATCAAGTTATCCCTTTTTTAGGGATACCAGGATATGGGAATACATCACCCTTCTATTCACATTTCTCCCTTTTTTTGGGGAGAACGGGAAAGTGCAAAGAAGGAGTGTTGCGAGACCCCACTGGATCTGAAAGTTTTAGAGTCGCCATCTTTATTTTAAGGCAAATAAAGCAAAACCAAAGAAAAGAAAAATAAACCAGAGAAAAAGAAAACGGGTTCGGAGGCTAAGTTACGAGTTGGGAAGGTGCTAGGCACCCAACTCGCCCTTTCGGTCTCAAAAATGGTTTTTGGCTGAAGTATGCTTATTGTTATATTTATTTAGCAAATAAATAAAGTATTAAAAGACAGGAAATTAAAACAAATACATCCATGGCTACATTATTTACGGACTCACAGCCATTTCCTTACAATAATTACAGACATATTTAAGAATATTTGGCCATCATAACGGCTCTTTTACATACTATTTCCTATTCTAATCCGGGCAGCACAACGGCTTATATTGGCTACATTGTGCCGGATTTAAATAACAATTTAAAAAAATAATAAAAAGATGGAAAAGTAAATAAATAAAATAAACAACGCCCTTAAAGGCTTTACCTTTTAGAGCGGTGGTGTGCTCGCTCTGCCCTTCTGGGAGAGGTAGTCTTTTGTTGTTTGTTGTGTGGTTGTTGTTTTGATTTGGGCAGAGTGACTGCTTATTTATGAGCTTTGGGCTTGTCAACTCGGGCAAAGTGACAGCTTATTTTGGTAGGTTTTGGCCTTTTTGGTTTGGCGGAATGACGACTTAGTTTTTTTTTTCACCGTTACTCTGGGCGAGTAACCGCTTACTTTGGGATTTTGGGCCGGGAAGTGAGGTGGATACCTAACAACTAGGCTAGGGATCACTTATAATCTATGGGTATTTATTTTGGCGGAGTTTGGACGGGGTTTGGAGACTTTAGGGGCTTCCATTCACCTATCTCGCACCTCTCGCGGAACTGAGCAATTGAAATGAGGAGGTCGGGGTCTCTATTTATAGTTGAGAACCAGGGATCCATCGGGAATTCTTGAGTTTCTTCAGCCTGCATCAGTGAGTTGTACCATGAGCATCAAGGGCTGTACCATTTCTTATCTGAGACAAGCTACAGGAAAACCCCCTGGTGCGGCCAAGGAATCCCTTGGTCCGGCACCACTAGGCTGATGTGGTGGCACCAAGGGTCTTGGTGCGGCACCATGGGCACTATTCAAGTTCATTTTTTTGCACTTTCACCCCCCGCAGTTCACTGTTTCGCGCATCCTGCTTTTCCTTTCACATTTTTAACTCCTGTAACTTGACATTTGTTAAGTTTTGATAGTTCTTGATATTTTATGTCGTCACAGGGTACGAACGAAATTGGGGTGTCTACAGAGCCCCTCAACGATGGAGTCTACGGGTAACCCAAGGCTTACTGAGTAGACGAACATCGTTGATAAACAATAGACTCTCCAATTTCGTTCATTTAAGAACGGGAGAATGCAATTGGTAGCAGTTATAATGCACAGTTTATCATGCTATCCAAACTCCATAACCTAGACATTTTTAGTCAGTTATAAAAGGTTATCGTAATTTTAAGCAGATATGAATTTAAAGTGCTCTGATGGTCGGACCTACTAATGTAGGCTGCCTACGTATTCCCCATTAAAGGAAATCAGACCAAACGTAGTTCAGGCCAAAAACCTAAACTACAACCAAGTGAGGATGTCATGTTCTTCGGGTCAAGCCCGATCGAGAACACAACGGAAAAAGATTTTTGTGTTTTTCGAAAAATCCGTATCCAACAGTCGAGAACGGCTGTCGAATACGGTATGAAAATTTAAATGTTTTTCTGCAACCACATTTCAACCGGTCAATACCTTGTCGTTGAAACATGTTAAGAAGAATTTTCAAAGTTGTGTCTGGCTGGTCGCTGCCTTGTTTCCAAACATAACCAGAAAACTTTCAAATATCCAGAAAACTGCACTCGACCGATAAAGATCCGTCGCCGAGCACGGCAAATCAAACATTCTTCAAGTATTTTCGAAAATTGTGGAGTGGAAAATATTCTTTTTCCTTCCCTTTTTCTCGCTCTCTCTGTTTTTTTTTCAAATATTCCTCTTTTTTGTATTTTTGAAATATTCCTCTTTTTTTGTGTTTGAAATATTCCTCTCTTTTTTTGTTTTTGAAATATTCCTTTTTTTTTTTGAAATATTCCTCTTTTTTTTTTTTTTTAAAATCAAAACTCATTTTGAAAAAGAGTTTTTCTTTTATTTGAAAACAAAAGCAAACTTTCCTTAAAAAGAAATTATTCTAAAGTCAGGGTAAGAATATTGTACCTGACTTACCTTTTTGCGCCCGGGTGGCTGCCGCGAATTCAGCTGATCTTGACATTTCTGCCATTCTTGTTGGGGAATTTATTCTTCTTCCTTTTTTTCTTCTTTTCTTCTTTTCTTCTTCTCTTTTTTTTTCTTTTTTTTTTCTTTCTTTTTGTTCTCTTTCTTTTCTTTCTTTCTTTCTTTTTTTTTCTTTCTTTTTTTTCTTATTTTCTTTCTTCTATTCTTTTTTGACCCGCTGGGGATATTATTTTCTTTGCCCTCTGATGGATGGTCATTATTTTTGGTTAACAAGATTGACTTTGTTAACTTTCCGTTAGGCTCAGGGACCATTTTGGAAACTTTGAAATTTGAGGACCAAAGTGTCGCAGCTTCAAACTTTGGAGGGAGGAAAGGGAAAAATTCCCTTTTCGTCCCCTTATTATGGACGGGAGTGAGGGAGAGAGCTTACTGCTTCTCTTTCTTTTCTTCCTTCTTTCTTTCCTTCCTTCGTCCTCCGCCATTGTTGCTGCTGTTCGTTCTCTTTTTTTTTTCTTTTTTTTCGCTCCTTTTCTCGATTTTCTTCCGCCAATTTCAGTGTTTTACTTAGCAGATGACATCTTCTTCACGATCTAGGAAGGGGAAGGCACCCATGCACCCAGAATCTGGCGAGAGGAGGAGAGAGCCTCCTCGCTTGGTCCGGAATAAACTCATCTACCCGTACTCCAATAATGACTGGGGTAACATTTTGCGAGATCAGAACAGTCACGTGTCCAATCTTCCTCCCACCACTGTAAGATTTTTCTTTTTTTCTGGATTTTCCTGGCTATATTTCAGATCTGCTAAATTTCTGCACTGTTTGGAACTTTTGGAGCACTCCTAACTTTGTTAGTAATGCATATGCATGTCCTATTTATGCCTAAATGATGTAATTAAGTGATAATGCATGAAGTTTCTATGATTTATTTTTGCGATGCATGATTTGAACTAGTGGTCACTATTTGACCCTACTATGCATGATTTATATTCTAAATGCAAATGAGGCTATATGATGCATGTTTTACACTAAAACATATTTTTGCATGCAATAGAATTGCGAAACGGACTTTTCGGGATACAATTTAAATTTTTCCGAAACGCATTTTCGGGCATATTTTCGGATAAAAACAGACAAAACAGATATTTTTCATGCCCTTAGATTCATTTTTTCAAGCATGCAACCGCTGCAGGGACATAGTAAATGCCACAAAAATATTTATTTTGATGGTTAATGGCACTTTATCTTCTTTTTATTGTATCCCTATGGCAGCTTATTGGACAAATGAAATGCACATAATGGATGCATGAATTTTTCTACTTGATGCAGATGCAATGTAGAACAACTATAAGATGATGCATGAATATTTTCATACTTTATTAGACACATGGTAAATGCAGTTCTTAATATGCATTTTTATGATGTTTAAGATGCAAAATTAATTATTTACATGCAAAATAAATTACACATAAAAATTGTTGTTTATTTATTTCATTTTTCAAATATATTATTATTTTTTTTTTTGTGTGTAAAAGAATGATGTTTGTTTTCATGTAAATTTATGTACATGTATGAAAATGGTATGTGTTAACTTAAAAAAATATATTCATTTTCTCTTTGTTATGAACAAGATTTTTTTTTATGCTAAAAAAAATTTTGTTTAGCATGCTAGAATTTTTTTTTGTAAAATTATGAAGTATAAGGCATGCAATATGTTCATCATTTATTTATTTTTGCTTATTTAAAAGACTGTACAGAGAACAAAATTAGGGTAGATGACTTACCTTTTCTTTTTTCTCAGATTCGCAGGCAATTCGAGAGGGCGCGGGTATTATGTACCAATGTCGCTGAGATCTACGCCATGCTACCCGAGGCGGCGAAGTTATTGGTGGAGGGGTCTGGTTTCAGCGTCTTCATGCATTCCTTCACCCACTTCACCAGCTATCTGCCCATTTTCGATGTGCTCAGGGACTTCTGGTGGGACACCACCCATACTTTCCATTTCAGCTGGGGGGAGGCGACCATGACCCCGTGCGATTTTACCGCGATCACGGGAATCCCTACCAGCATGGGGGAGACCCTGGCCCCTGATTTTATTCTCCGTCATCGTAGGGAGGAGGTTGTGGACCTCCTGGGTTTCGAGCCTCGTTTCAAATCGACGGATGAGGTTTTATTAGCAGCGTTCGAAGTTGGCTTCTTAATAATGTCGAGCGGTGCCGGCTGATGATGACGCTGCCGTAACTCGAGTGGCGAGAGCGTTTCTGTTTTTCTTTCTTGGCACATCGCTTGCCAACTCCTCTGCCACCCTCGAGAGTTTCCGCCCCGGCTTGTCTCGCGGACTTTGATCGGATCCCTTTATATGATCGGGGACACAGTTGGTTTGGCCGAATCAGATGCCTCTATGGATAGGGCCAGCCGAAATGACTCGCCGACTCTGAATGGGTTTGCCCCGGCATGGGAGGTACATGCCTTTTCCTGCTTTTCTTATTTTTTTTATGTATCATTTCATTTTTTTTGCCAACATATACACACATTTTTTTATAACATATATATATATATATATATATATATATTTTTTTTTTATATTTTTTTTTTTTTTTTTTTTTTTTTGCGTGTCCGGGCCTTCTCATTTTTCGCATTTTTCGCCGGTCGCCTTATTCGGCGAGTTTACCAGCCTCCATACCTGTCGCAGTATGTTGATAGTAACAGGGTGGATCCGGCCAAGGACGATGGTTGTGATGATAGGGAAAGAGTGTTGGAGCGAATTATTGGCTCGAGTCCTGGTTCAGTGCACTTCCTTCCTTGGGAGGGTCTGGAGGGTCATTATTCTGCTACTTTGATGTTCAGCCGCTGCCGAATATTGATGGTTTCTATCATGGTGGACTCTTTATATATGGGCGAGCGGGTGAACCGTCAGCATCAGTCTTTTCAAGTAGCTCTAGTGGTGCCTCATCGGCCTCCTTCCTGGGTGATAGAGCCCGATCGACTGCTCAATAGGTATCAGTACCTGGGGAAATACCTTGTTCCCGCGACAGACTATCCAGTGATGGTGTACGAGGATTTCCTGAGATTAGAGCTGCATCCCCCTCCTCCCTCCCGTTGCGCCCAGCGGCATTCGATGCTTCGCCGCAAAGCCGTGGTCGTCTACTTCATTTCTCGATGGGAACCTGATGTTTACAGAGCCCGATGATATTTTATCTACTTTCCAGTATGAGTGGGGTGGTGGCTTAGTAGAGCAGGTTCTTCCTGATGTCGAGATTCCGGAGGAGCGTCGCGTCCCGGAGCAGGTTCGTTCGGTAGACACATCCACCTTTATTGTCTCTTTTCTTTATTTTCTTTTATTATTATACATTTTTTTGTTTTTTTTTTGAGACTAACATATATATATATATATATATATTTATTTATTTATTTATTTATTTCATTTTTTTAGGTGAACGTGTCTACTTATAAGAAACTGCTGCGGGGCTTTTTCAGCATAAGCAAACCAGACGTAAATTGGTCGATGAATTTCTCAGTGGGGAGCAAAGTGCTCAGCGCCGAGATGACGACGACGACGATGATGATGATGATGATATTGGGTCGAGCCGCCGGGCGTAGGCCTGGGATCCGAACCGGTGGCACAACGGGTCCTGGGGTCAAGGGTGGTGGTTTTCCCAGAAGCCATTCGTCCCGAGCACATTAGCTTCGGATTCCTGCGAATATTAGTATCTTTCCCTTTATATATATATATATATATATATATATATATATATATATATATTAAAAGAAACCTGTACAAATATTATGATATAATGCAATATAATGCAATATGATGCAATATGTTATACATGCAAAAATAAATTCACACAGAAAATAAAACTATACCGGACATCTAAAATGTAATGGCACGCTGTACTCTAAAGAAAGGGATTTATAAGAATACACCTTTGAATTAGAGCGGGCTTTTCGGGTGATATCGGAACGGGAAAACGACTGAATCACTTATAATTTCGGTGCTTTGTGGTGTTGAGCCCGTGCTCGTAGCCTCCTTTTATAGGCCTTATTTTCTTTTCGCGATCAGACGCAGGAACAATGAGTGTCTGATCATCAAACCAGATACCAGTAAATTTCACTCAAGACAATGGATATTCTTGGTGCCGCCATAGGGACCACGAGTTATTCCACGCCATCACTCTCCATCTCGCCACTGGCCGCCCTCCCATTCTAGAACTCAACAACCTCGCCGCAACTCGCCACGATATAATGAATGCCAACCGTGATCGTGATCCGCCATCACGGAGGAGAAGCAAATGAGGTCTATCAATGAATGCCGATGGAAGAGAACGCCTTCGTGAAGAATCGACTACCATTCTCGCTCCACCGCACTCCGACCGATGCATATGACGAATACCAACGCAGATTGGAAGAGCTCGAGCGAGAAAGAAGAGAAAAAGAGGCTGCAGACAAAGGCAAAGGGAAAAGACCTTGGTAGCTTATGTATCTTTTCTTCCCTTTCCTTTGTATTTATCTTATTTTTGAAAACTCTGTTGAATGTAAACATCTTGTTTATAAATACAGATGATTACCTGCCTTTCAAAAATTATCTTGTTTAAATTCTTATTTCTTTACTCTTCCTAATCCGTTTAGAATTTAAACAATCAGTTTAAATTTACTTGAACTGCTGCTAATCTGTGTGCTGTTCTTTGACTCTCTTATTCTTGTATGCACTTAGATTAGTCCCTTGCATTTGAGGTGTTATTCTGTTTAATAGAGGCATGTCTACCGATTACTTAATATATAAAATTTCTCAGACATGCTATTATCTATTAAATAGTTTGTTTTAAAACCCTCATTTGTAGTAATGATGACCAGATATAAATAGGAGGAGATTGTTGATTCTTTTGTTAGATTTATATCTCGACAAGACATTACATTAGTTTTAGACTTCTCTCTGGCTAGATCGATTAGCGTGGCAACTGTATAGAACTTTGCCTTGTATAGTTTTTATAGGACTTTTCAGATTCAATGAAGACCCCTTCGCCTTCAATGAAGACCTCGCCAAAGCTTAAGATGGTAGACCTCGTGTCCAGCTGATCTGCTTCAACGTGTCCCCTCCAGCAAAAAGCTAACTGGATTAATTCAAACTTATTCCTATATATTATTTGAATTAATCCAAATCATTCCCTGACATGTCAAGCCGCCGAAAGCAACTTTCCGAAAAGCAGGAAGACTTTTCGCCTCGAACAAAGCGTGAAAGGTGAAAGCGCATCGTCCCCCACTTTCTCGCTACATCTCTCGATCCGACACCAAATCGCCCACCTTTTGAAGATCTCGTAAATGATTATCTCGCTCTAGATAATCGGGAAGACGAAAATCCTTGATCGACCCCCATGCATTTAATGCATTTATGAATAGAGCCGTTGAAGTCTTCGCCCTCTCCAACGGATTCTTTGAAGCGCACCGCTATAAATACGCTATTGAAGACTGAACAATGACAACTGCATGTAATCAATCGAACACTTAAAGAATTGCTCGAAACTTCATAACTCCAAGTCTTTCTAAGCATTCAAAAAGATCCTTAATGATCTAGAAGTCCTCACAACAACAAGAAGCCGCTCTTCAACATTTATTGCTTTATTCTTCTTGTTGTTAACTTCCATTAACTATATTTCACATCTAATTAAATATCTTGTATTTACGTATATTTAATTCCCTAGACCCAAACACAAGTCAATATTTTGTACACGATCCATTAGGGATATTCTTTGTAATTGATCTAAGTGGAAAACATAGTGCACAATTTAAATCCAAGGTTGATCGCCTTGGTGGTGGACGTAGCACTCATTATAGTGTGAACCATCCCAAAATACTTGTGTTATTCCTTATTGTTTGTCAATTACTTGAACCTGCTTAGTTTCATTGTTTATATTATCCATTTCAGAACTTAAGTAATCTGTAAAAGGTCTACCTGGTAGTCCTTATCTACACTGAACTATTTTCTTGAAGGTCTTCCGCTACTTGATTCTTTTCATAGATTGCAAGTAACTTTCAAGGAACTTACTTAAAAGTTTTAAAGTGTTAATAAGCTATTCAACCCCCCTAGCTTCTTATTATTGTGCTCATTGGGACCCACAATTGGTATCGTAGCTTTTGTCTTCGAAAAACAAGTTTTTCCAGATTAAACTCTTGAGAGATACGACATAATGGCACAAACACACTATATGCCGCCTACATCTAATGCTAACCACGTCCCAATATTGGACTAAGGTCATTTTGATGTATGGAAGGATAAAGTAATGAGATTCATGAACTCTATTGACATCAAGTTATGGAAATGTGTCACCGCAGTCAACATGTACCAATGAAGGCAAATCTTCTAGCCTCCATCGCGGGAACCCGCAAGTTCCTAAAGAAGAATCGAATGGGCAGAGGACGATAGAAGTCTGATGAACTTGACAAAGAAAGAATCAACATAATCACCGCCTCTAGACGCAAGCTAACATACCACAAGTGATTCGATGTACAACTCATGAAGAGATGGGAAGCTCTTGTAGAATACTTGGAAGGGAGACCAAGACACAAGAGACAACAAAATATACATACATCCAAATAGCTTGATTCTTTAAAAGGATCCTAAGGAAACCTTGAGATAAGCATACGATCGATTCAAAGGAGGTAATAAATAGTTGCTTTTCTCTTGTAAAACGATGACAAAAAAGAAAAGGAAATGAACATGAGGTTTCTAGGCTCTCTAGGTAGCTTATGGCATGTGAAGACCACGGCTATGAAAGAATCTAAGAACTTAAACGAGATGACTCTTCGTAGCCTCTACGCAAGTTTAAAGGTTTATGAACTTGAAGTTAATCAAGCTCTAGAGCAAGACAAACAGCTTCGAACCGTGGTTCATGCCTATGGTCCGAAGAAATCATCGTTGAAAACAAACCCTCTACCTTCTCGTGAAAATGATTTTTATCCGATGAACAATTTGCTATGTTTGTTAAATTCAAAAAATTTGCAAAATATGGAAGGAAGAACACTCACCAACAACCTTTCTCAGAAGATTGAAAGCTCATCTAAGGAAGAGCTTTGTGTGTTATAATCAGAAAACTCCGGTCATTTTGCCTCAAAATGTCCTAAGCCAAAATTGAAGCATACCGAAAACCCTTGTTTAGAAAATTTCCAAAACAAAAGGGTATGTTGGCTGAAGACATAGAAGATGCAAACATGGCTTGAGAGACCGATTCAAGAGGAGGAAGAGGATTGTGAGCAAGCTAATACATGCTTAATAGCTCATGATTCATGTCCTACCTATGACTCAAAATGAAGTTGTAGTTTACCAAGTCCTTGGACAAAATGAAACCAACATGGGATAGCTTCAAGAATGAAGAACTTCTCAAGGATAATCAGATATGCTTGAAGAATTTAATTCCTTTAGAGTAGCCTATGTTAAATCTGGCTAAGAACGTGAAACTCATACTGAGAAATCTTTGATGGCAAAGTGAGATTCAAACTCTCAATAGTCGTCAACAAGAGAGAGTATCAAATCAAGGAAGAAAACAAATTTCTCCATGACAAAATTGATTGTCTGATCGAGCACATCAAAGGATTCTGACCTAGAGAAAATTGCCTTGCAAAAGACAATTGACTCTGGAATAGCTCCAGGATGCGCTTTGAAGAAATCCTTGCCAAAAAATCTAGCAATGATAAAACATGCATAGGATATTCGGATGTGTCTCTTCCGACAATCTCTTCACCAAAGAGAAAGGTGAATCCTCCCAAACCGCTAATGATATATCTTTCTCTAAACGTACATTTGGAAATATAGGGAAACAAGGCCTTGGTTACTCAAGTGTCCCTTACGTTTACCCCTAAAGCTCGAAAGGAAAAGCCAAAATGATC
>JABEVN020003884.1:0-16509 GCA_013146195.2 Codonopsis lanceolata | reverse complement strand
ATAAAGAGTGACGTTGGGCAAGGGTCTCGATGGTAGAATCTAAATGAGAGCAAATCATGGGAATTCTGACCTTCCATGTTGAATTTTCGGAGCATTCGGAATGGGGCCGGTTATATGAAGGTGGGTGCTTGTGCGAATACCCTCAATGCCCAAAAAATATCCCAAAGGACCCGATCGGCCGCTTCGAAGGTCTCGCATATTTGGTCGATGACTTTGGTGACCGAAAGTGGAGGAACTTATCACAAGAATGTCATCGACATATACTAGGATAGACACCATGTCGGGTCCACTATGTCGAATAAATAACGAGTTATCGATTTCTTTGTTGAAGAAACTAGGGGTGTAAGTGGTTCGGTTTTGGTTTGGTTTATGCAAAACCACAAAGAACCGCCTCTAGTTCCAAAATCTCAAACCGAGGCCAGAACCGAGTAGAGTGGGAGAACCGAAGACAAACCACTCGGTTTGGTTTGGTTTGAACCCATTGTGGTTTTATAAATTATTTTAATGAAAGTAACCAACATTGAAAATAATAATAAAAATAATATTTTAATTTGGAATTAATGTCAAAATTAGGAAATAAACTACTAACAACAAATTATCATAAATAAAACAATACAAATTCTAAAAATAAACACAAACAATGGAAAAATAATAGTTCTCTAACAATCAACATTTTGTTTGGTTTAGTATCCGTCTATATATATATATATAATGAATAAATCAAAGGTTCAAAAATAATTAATATATGTAATATAATATATATTATATAATAAAAAATAAAAATATATAGCGTGGTTTGTTTAGGTTCGGTTTGGTTTGGTTCAATACTAAAAACCGTGAACCGAACCGAACCGCTGGTTTCAATTTTTGAAACCGAAACCGAATCGTTTTCGATTAAAACCGAACCAAACCGATCGGGTTTGGTTTGGTTCGATTTGGTTTCGTGGTTCCGTGGTTCCAATTTACACCCCTAGAAGAAACCCGGACTAAGAAGAAAAAGCTTGGAGGCACTGGAACCATGCCCAGTGGAGATTGCTTTTAGCCCATAGATGGCACGGTGTAATTTACACATGATTCTGTAAGTAGTATCACCGAACCCGAGGTTGAGCCATGTACACTTCTTCATGGAGAATACCATTAAGAACGCATTTTCGACATCTAGTTGTTCAATCGACCAACCCCGAGAGTGAGCAAGACCGAGAAGAGCGCGGATGGTAGGTGGCTTGACAACCGGCTATATGTTTCGTTGTAGTCAACACCTCCCTGTTGTGTAACCTTGGGCTACAAGCACGAGCCTTGTGACGTGCTCAATGGTGTTGTGTCCGCCTTCCGCTTTATCTTATAAACCCACTTGCTACCGACAACATTTACTCCGAGGAGGAACAAGGGACCATGTCTCGGCCTTTACGCATCAAGTAGCAAGCTCGTCATGCATAGCCAAGCCTTCGGAAGAGGCGCACTTGTTTGTACGGCGAGGTTCAAAATTGAGAATCTTACCCGATAGGCGCGGGGGCCTTGGGAGGGATATTTGTAGACAAGCTCATTAATACTTGAATTTGAGAGGAGGAGTAGATATGTCCTGGACCCGTCTTCTGAGAGTGCACATGAGATGGGACTGCGTTTGCAAAGGTTGGACGGCGTGTTGATGGAGAAAGCAGGGCGGTTCTTTGCTAGAGGGAGGTAGGCGACTCTTGAGAAGGGGCTCAATGAAAGGGTGGAGATGGAGAAAGGATACGGCCGTGTGATTGGAGATGGCGGAGGAGGAGGTGATGACTGGAACTTCTGAGTTTGTATTGCAAAACCAAGTTGGCCGGAAATTTGGAGAGCTGTGAGAAAACAGGTCCAGCAGTTGGACGAATAGTGGGCTGAGATTTGTAATCGTGGGCTAAGTGATGACCATGGTGGATGGGCGTCAGGTCGAGGAACCTGAACCTGTAAAGTCGGGAACACTAGCAAAGCAGAAAATAAGACTCATCAAATTACACGCGACGAAATATATAACCGATTTGTTTGCAAGTTGAGACAACGGATACCCTTTACTACGAAAAATATCATAGCCAAGAAAAACACATGGTAGAGACTTGGGCATTAATTTATGTTTATTATAGGGAGCTAAATGAAGAAAACACAAACACACGAAAGACTTAAGAAACCGGTAATCGGGGACTCTCTTTAGTAATTTTTGAAAGGGGGAGATATAGTTCAATTGACGCATTGGTAATCTATTAATGAGAAAAACGGCGGTGGAGAAGGCCTCAAGCCAGTATTTATGTGGGACTTTTGATTGAGCGAGTAAGCACAAACCCATTTCGACAATGTGTGCGTGTTTACGCTCAACCATGCCATTTGTTGGGCGTGTAAGGACACGTGGATTGGTGGCGAATACCATGCATAAAGAAAAGAGAGAAATTGGCGATTCATAAATTCACCGCCGCCATCTGTCTCGGTTTTAACAAAGTATGATCTGCAGAAATTTTCATGGACAATTGGTTTTCAATTTGAGTTTTAAAGGTGGTGAAAACCGAAGTAACATCAGACTTATGAATTAAAGGAAAAATCCATACAAACCGAGAGAAATCGTCCACAATATTCAAATAAAACCGATAGCCAGAATTTGAAACAATTGGAGAGGGCCCCCATACATCCAAGTGCAGCATGTCTAAAGGATGTTGGGAATTAAAAGTGCAAGAAAGAAAAGGTAGATTACACGACTTGCCCATTGGGCAAACATGACACACACCATTATTTTTGACAGATCCGCAAATCGGAATCCGAGACTGTTTTACCAAAGACTCGAAAATTTGAGAAGAGGGATGACTGAGACAAGAATGCCACGTAGAGGACAAGGCATGTTCCCCGATAAGAGCAAGCGGATTGAATGTGGAGGTGGAATCGAAACGTAGTTGATAAAGCCCGTCAGAACTATTGCCAGAAAGAATGGTCTGCTTCGTTTGATTGTCCTTCAGACGAAAACCAAAACCGTCAAACTCAAAAAAACAATTATTATCGAGGGAAAATTTACGAATAGAAATTAAGGATTTGTGCATGTTAGGAACACATAAAACATTTCGTAAATTAAAGACGCGATTACCACCAAGAAAGGAGGACTGGCCTATACAAGAGATAGGCACACTAGTTCCATTAGCCACGGTAACCGAATCAGTACCTGAATATGGAGCAACATGAGACATATTATCTGTGGATGGAGACATATGATTGGTGGCCCCAGAGTCGAGAACGAACGACGGAGTCATGGAAGATGCTACATTTATCGAAGGGAAGCCATTAGTGGGTGCTTGGGAAAAGGGGTAAGGTGTGGGATATGGTTGGTAAGGGTATGTATAGGGAATAGGATATGGAGCAGGACTGGATTGAACTGTATAGGCAAAGTTGGCACGATCATGGCACTGTGGGGCTAAATGACCAGACTTATGGCATAGTTGACAGATAGATGTGGAGTCAATGTGAACAAATAGGTTTGGTGGTACATATCAAGGAATGTTTTGATGTGGGGGAGTTGGCAAGAGGCCACGTCCTTGGCCACCCCGGCCTTTATTTTTCCACCACGACCTCCCTCTACCCCGGTTTCCACTATTGTGCCCTCTACCCGAGTGGAAATATTGGTTTCCTGGTAACTATGGTCTTTGGGAATGATTATTAAGCGAACTTGTGGTTGAGGTAGAGTTTGGTTTCGGGTTGGTTGTGGTTGAGGCAACAAGAGCGGTGGTAGAATTGAGGGAAAGGTTGGTAAATTTAAGTTGAAGATCCTCTTCTTGAAGAAGTAGGTCCTGAAGTTCATCGATGGTGACGACGGGTTTGTTATTTTGGGTAGTGATGAACTCTTTATAAGAGGGTCCCAAACCATTCAAGATCCTACGTTGAACTTCATCTTCGGACACAATTTCGCCGGCCTTAGCTAGAGAGTCAACAAGAGTGATAGCACGAAGAAGGTAGTCATCGATAGACATGTCCGAAGGACGAGAAAGAGAGTTCAACTCGTCTCGAAGATTTTGTATGTGGACTCGAGAGGTACCTCCGAATCGTTTAGCAAGAATGTCTCATGCCTCGATTGCAGTTTCACAAGGGTTAACACGAGGTTGTATTTTGGACGTGACTGTGGCTTTAATCCAGCCTACAACTAGCCCGGAGGCTTGGGCAAAGAGGTCATGTTCTGGGTTTGGAGTTGTCTTATCGGAAAGGTAAGGACTATGTGGGTTTGTTGGTGTGGTGATGGTATACATTAGTTTATGGGTTAGCAGAACTGACTTGAAAAGGGAGCTCCAATTCAAGTAGTTTTCTGCTGTAAGGTGAGTATGACCCATGTACGATTGTATGTTGAGAAAGAGGGGAAGAAAGTTCGGGTTTTGAGGAGAGATCTGAGAGTTGGAGGGAGAAGCACCCATGGTTTTGGATGAAGTAACTGAAGCATCTTCCATGGCTCCTTAGGAGCTCTGATACCATGAAAGACAATAAATAAAACAGAAAAGAAAAAGACACAGAACAGAAAAGAAAAACGACACAGAACAGAACTGAAGGAAGACAGACACAGACTAGAACCGAACTTAATATTTTTGATATCTGTTACAGCCTATATAGCCCTTTACATGGTAATCTATCTCTATGATTGATCCAGCAGCCCTTTACATGGTAATCAATCTCTATGATTGATCCAGTCAATCAATTTTACAATGCACAAGAATTTCTTTCCTAAAGAACTTACAGCTTAAATAAAGTAATGTTGACTATACAAAATAAGGAAAGATTTTGAAAATAATTTTACACGTTCACAATATGCACTACCACACTATAGGTGTACATAATATATCTTCTGCTCTGATGAATAGAGGTCTACAATATAGTCTGTTAGTCACTTAGTCCCATCATGCCAATTAGGCACCATCCTTTTGTAGTCAATGACACGTGTTTTTGTGCAAGCTCCATATATCAGAGAAGGTAGTGCAGATTTTATCGTTAATATCCTCAATGGGATGAGTTTCTGCTGCCATCTCTAAGATGGTAGCTAATCCAATCGAACGAGTAAAGCTTTTGATTCAGAATCAGGATAAGATGATCAGAGAGGAAGGCGTTTTTTTGCCCTTTTGAAGAGGCAACACTGCTAATGTCATCAGATACTTCCCCACTCAGGTCAATCTACCATACCAAAATATTTGTTAGTTCTCTCATTTTTTTCGGGATAGAGGAGTTTCATAATTTTTCCTTATGTAAGAAGAATATAACTCATTTTCAGTCATTTTCTTGTGTAGCAAGCTTGTAGATCTGCTCTGCTTTACTAGCTATATGTTTGATTGTTTGTGTCAGATAGACCAACTCAAAGAGCTAGTCTTTTAACTTTTTGTTTCATACTATATTTGATTTGCCACCATCCATTTTTGCTAGAACGTAAACACCTGCAGACCCTGAACTTTGCTTTTAGAGATTATTTCAAGAGGTTGTTTTAACTTCAAGAAAGAAGTGGATGGCTACTGGAAGGGGTATGTTGGAAACTTGGCATCCGGGGGTGCTGCTGGTGCTTCATCTCTTCTGTTTGTTTATTCTCTGGATTATTCATGGACACATTTGGCTAATGATGCGAAGTCTTTGAGAAAGGGTGGTGAAAGGCAGTTTCATGGCTTAATTGATGTTTACAAGAAAACCCTCCAATCTGATGGCATTGTTGGGCTTTATCGTGGATTCAACATATCATGCGGGGGTATTGTAGTCTACCATGGGTTGTGCTTTAGAATGTATGATTCTCTAAAACCTGGAGTTTTAGTGAGGAATGGTTGTTCTCTGTTGGGATATGAAATCATGGCTTCACTGCGATTTCCAGTTAAACCTGTGCACATCGTACTAGACTGCCCTTGGGACTAGTGATTGTCTACACGCTTCTTTGACACATGTGTGGATTTAATTGCCAAGGTCGTCTTCATTTTCCATGAACGTTAAATTTTTCAAATATGTTTCATGAATTATCGAACGTCATTTGGTTCTTATTGGTGCCTTGATAGTGGTAGTTTTGTTTTGGGGTGGGGGAGGGGGGGGGTTTGAGGTGTGTGTAAAGTGAAGTCCTGATATCGTGTACTCTTTCTTCCCGCCATTCATTTGAAAATGAGCTGCAATTGTTGTAGTTGCCTTGTTGCTGTTACCTGCCAACTGAAGTTACCATAATGGTATCCACTCGATTTTAAAGTAAGACAAGCATGATGAGGAAGAGCACATGGATCTTCATTCACAACCACTACCCAAAGGAAAATATAATCCCGCTGTCCCCAAAAAGATAGTCTATTTTGATTTTTTTTGTTTAGCTATATTACAAAGATTGTGTTCTTGGGAAGGAAGAAGTAGAAAGAAAAAGAAAAGGATTGGATCCAAATCCTAGAACTGGCTTGGTTTGGCCATGTTGTCTATGTGTGCATTGCAGTTGACTGCTAAGTGCTTCTAATCATGAGAAGGAATATTTGTTGCTGAGTAACTCAAACAATTTATTTTTGAGAACAATTAAAAAAAAAGATTTCAACTACCAAAATGAGTAGCAAATTGTTGAAAATTTTGAAAAGGGAAACAGAAAACTAGATAATGAAAAGGTCGCCGAAGAAACAAATTGATCAACACCATGTGCCAACAAAGAGTTTTTTGGAAATGGAACCTGTAGTTTTAATTGTATTTTTCTATATTGGTGGTGATGTTCCTACTGGGTAAATCCCTATACAATCTTACAGAATTTAAAATATAAAGGAAACAAAACCGTTAGAGCTGCTGGTTGAAGAATACTTGTGACGTCTGCTGGTCGTTCTGTACATAGTCTGCTGGTGACTTATTACGAATTCTGCTGGTGACTTGAAACGAAGTCTGCTGGTGACTTGAATCAAAGTCTGCTGGTGGCTGTGTTCCAAGTCTGCTGCTGAAGTTATGAAAGTCTACTGGTGGAAAGAAAACTATAACCGAGGCCTATGTATCACACAGTTTCCTTGAAACGTTATTCATCTCACTCCCTGTAAGTGCATAGAGTTCTTACACGGGATGATCATCTCCTAGGATACAACGGTGGTACCGGATGACTTATGGATTGGAAGCTCCGGCGAACTGAGCAAGTGCCAGAAATCTATCACCAAGCAGGATGCTAAGAAAAAGATACACAATATGATATGCAAATGCAGGTGTATAAGAAGAAGAGGAATTTCGTGTTCTCTGTTGTGGAGAATGGTTTCATTGTATAGGCTAGCAAATCAACACGTTTTAATCATGCCCATTAACCACTCAATTAAAGCAGACATTAAGACATAATTAATCTGCTCTTTAATCTTGGAGTTACGAAAATTGAATTTAAAATTTAAAATAAGCAAAGGTGGGTTTGTCTAGGTAATTTGGTCCAACATTCGTGTCCGCATGTGCGGGCACACGAGTACGTCGGTCCAAGCCAAATTGGACCTTGATTTGTACCCCTCCCTGCGGGTGCGGGAAGTATAGTTCTTTCTATACAAGCTTACCCAACACAAGGGAGCCTTTGTATATAAACCCTTCAAACCTTTCATATTTTTCCAATGTGAGATAACCCACTTCCAACACTTCCAATGTCCTACTTTAAACCTCTATAACTTATTCATTCGATATCCGAATTGGACAAATAAATATAGTATTCTTAAGTACTCACGGAGAAGAACATAATTCCACAATTCCCATAGTCATTACATAAATGACTCACAAATAAATTAGTGCCTCAAAGCCTCAATTTACTTCACTTAAAAACACTAGTTTTCCAACAATCCCCCACATGAAGGAAATTGACGATAACGGCGATAGACTTCAATAGTTGAAACCTACATAGGATAGGTAGGTGTTAACCTTTGAACCTTCCCTCGCGAAAGCATTCTAATTTTACCGGTTGATCATTAGACATGATGTCTTTGAACTGTTCTGCCTTTGGTGTAAACGATTACATACTTCACACAGAAATCTTCCTGACACAATTCAGATCTCATAGTTATGTTCATTCATGGCCCTGAACATACGCCTGGTTCTGCAAGAGGGTCTAAGAATTGAGTCTCATACAATTCTCTTCGAAGCGGCCCCACTTCTCTCTCACATAGGTGATTCTCAAGAATCATTCAAAGCCTTATGCTTATCCTCTTACATTACAATCATCACTTGATAAGAGATGAATCTCCCACAGTGACTCAAAAATCTTTTTATAATTAGGTTGTCCCTTTGAACCTAAATCTTGGGATCTCCAGCCAACTAGGTTGGGTTTCCATTGTAAAGACTTATTCTTCAAGAGGTTTGAGACGCATTCCTCTTGATGACTTTTCAACTAACTCTCGATTTAACCTTTTGGTTAACGGATCGGCTATATTATCCTTTGACTTTACGTAGTCAATAGAAATAGTACCAGTAGAGAGTAGTTGTCTAATGGTATTATGTCTATGACGTATGTGTCTAGACTTACCATTGTACATGTTGCTCTGTGCCCTGCCAATAGCTGATTGACTGTCACAATGTATGCAAATTGCTGGCACATGTTTTGTCCATCTTGGAATATCTTCTATAAATTGGCGTAACCATTTAGCTTCTTCACCACTTTTATCTAGAGCTATAAACTTAGACTCCATCGTGGATCTAGCTATTACAGTCTGTTTAGAAGATTTCCATGATATGGCTGCACCTTCCAAAGTGAATACAAAATCCACTAGTAGACCTTGAGTCTTTAATATCAGAGATCCAATTAGCATCTGTCTATCCTTCGATCACTGATGGATCTCTTGTATAGTTCAGTCCATAATCACGAGTATATCTTAAGTACCTTAGTACTCTAACTATCGCTTTCCAGTGATTAGTCCCAGGATTACTCGTATATCTACCCAGTTTACTCACAGCATAGGCATCGTATGGCCTTGTACAACTCATCAAGTACATAAGACTTCCTATGATTCTAGAGTATTCTACTTGAGATACAGTCTCACCTCTATTCTTTGATAGATGTTGACTTATGTCTATAGGGGTTCTAGCTATGGCAGAGTCATCCTTGCTAAATTTATCTAGAATTTTATCTACACAGTGCGACTGACTTAAAGTTAGTCTACCTGACGTTCTAGATATTTTTATTCCAAGGATTACATCAGCTAGGCCCATATCTTTCATGTCAAATCTTGAATTTAACATATCTTTTGTGGATTTAATCATTTTCTCATTACTTTCAATGATAAGCATGTCGTCTACGTAAAGACATAAAATGACATAGCCATTTTCAGTATCCTTTGCATAAACACATTTATCACATTCATTTATTTTAAATCCACTCTTCAACATGGCTTCATCAAACTTTTCATGACACTGTTTTGGTGTTTGTTTCAAGCCATACAAAGACTTTACTAATTTGCACACTTTATTTTCTTGCCCTGGTGCTGAAAATCCTTCTGGTTGTTCCATGTAAATCTCCTCTTCTAAATCTCCATTTAGAAAAGTAGTCTTTACATCCATTTGATGTACTTCCAGATTTCACAATGCGACAATAGCAAGTACTAATCTAATGGAGGTTATTCTTGTAACTGGAGAATATGTATCAAAGCATTCAAGGCCTTCACGTTGTCCATAACCTTTAATTACAAGTCTAGCCTTATATTTGTCAATTGTTCCATCTACTTTCATTTTCTTCTTGAAAATCCACTTATACCCTAATGGTTTACTTCCTTGAGGGAGGTCCACTAGTTCCCAAGTGTGATTTTGAAGAATGGAATCAATTTCACTTTTAATGGCTTCTTTCCATTGAGGTCCTTCGGAGGAACTCACAGCCTCTTTGTAGCTTTGAGGTTCACTTTCTAGCATGTAGGCAAGAAAATCTGGAACAAAAGATTTTTCTACCCTACTTCTTTTGCTACGTCGAAGTTCCACCTCTTATTGCTTATTTTTCTTCTTGTTCTTCTTCTTCCAAAGCATGTACCCGTTTAGATGAGTTGGACTCATCACTTCTCTTACAAGGAAATACATTTTCGAAGAAAGAGACATTTCGAGATTCCATTATTGTATTCTTGTGTATGTCTTCTATCTTATATTCGTGCATAAGAAAACGATAAGCACTGTTGTTATGTGCATAACCAATGAATATGCAATCAACAGTTTTTGTTCCTACTTTCATCTTTTTAGGTAAAGGAACAGCACCCTTTGCAAGACACCCCCACACTCGCAAGTATTTGTAGGATGGAACTCTTCCATACCACATCTCGTAAGGGCTTTTGTCAAGCTTCTTGCGAGGTACCTTATTTAAAAGGTAATTAGCTGACAGCACAGCTTCTCCCCACATGTTTTGTGGTAAACTAGAACTTAACAACATGGCATTCATCATCTCTTTAAGAGTTCGTTTTTTTCATTCTGCAATGCCATTCTGTTGAGGTGCATAAGGTGTTGTGGTTTCGTGAATTATTCCATGCTTAGCGCAAAATTTAGCGAATGGTGATTCATATTCACCTCCACGATCACTTCTTAACATCTTAATCTTCTTGTTAAGTTGATTCTCAGCTTCAGTTTTATAGAGAATAAACTTCTCTATTGTTTCATCTCTACTTTTAAGAAGATATACATAACAAAATCTTGTGCTATCATCAACAAAAGTTATGAAGTACTTGTTCCCACCACGTAATTGTGTTGATTTAAAATCACATAATTCAGTGTGAATTAATCCAATGGTTCATTATTTCTTTCAATAGAATAGAAGGACGTTCTTGTTAACTTTGCTTCTACACAAGTTTCACACTTGTGATTTTTATCAATTTGGAATTTTGGTATGCAATCCATGTTAATTAGTCCTAGTCTACCATGCCACAAATTGGAAGACTCAAGCAAGTAAACAGAAGACTTGTTCTTATTATTACTGTTTTTAGGCTTAACAACCATTACAGATAGCTTAAACAGCCCATCATTAACATACCCTTTGCCTACAAACATTCTGCTCTTAGCCAAAGTTACCACATCAAGCTCAAAAACAACACGGAAGCCATGCTTCACAAGCAAAGATCCAGACACTAAATTCTTCCGAATTTCAGGCACATAGAGCACGTTGTTGAGAGTCAATTCCTTCCCAGAAGTCATATTCAAAACCACTTTCTCTTGACCTTTAATATCGGAGGTGGCAGAATTTCCCATATAGAGCTTTTCCCCATTCTCAACAGCTTCGAAGGTGCTGAACATCTCCTTGTTGGAGCAGACGTGCCTAGTAGCACTAGTGTCAATCCACCACTGATTTGGGTTTGAACCCACCAAATTGACTTCAGATATCACCGCAGCAAGGTTGATATCTGACACATCTTGAGCGATGTCATCCACGAGGTTGGCTTCACGCTCCCTCTTTGGTTTCTTGCAAACCATGGACTTGTGACCCATGCCTCCACAGTTGTAGTAGTTTCCAAGAAACTTCTTCTTAGAAACTCCTCCCTTAAGACCTAAGTTTGTCCCTTTTCCAGCTTTAGCAAACTTTCCCTTGCCCTTTGAGCTTTGTCCATTGATCTAGTCTTATTTTAATTATTTCCTTGCAAGTGGACAAGACTATCATAGGACAGCTTGGGAAGCAAGGGTCGAACCACAGAGTTAAGAAGAATACGAATGGCAATAATATCGGTAGCAATTTTAAACTAAGGGGGGTTTTTTATTTATTTTATCTAAACTAATTATTCTACTAAAACAGTAAATCTAATTAAACTAGGCAGCAATCACAGTTCTAAAGATCTG
Organism: Codonopsis lanceolata; assembly: GCA_013146195.2. Classification (NCBI taxonomy): domain Eukaryota; kingdom Viridiplantae; phylum Streptophyta; class Magnoliopsida; order Asterales; family Campanulaceae; genus Codonopsis; species Codonopsis lanceolata. Next base: position 4,794 of record JABEVN020003884.1, on the reverse strand, counting down.
ATGGAGGAGGGAAATATAGGATTAGGGTTTCACTTGCATCTACTCTATTGCTTATTTAGATAAAGTATCATTCAATAACTTGGGTTCGTTCACGAAAGATAGATATAACTTTGTCAAATTACCGATTCGATCTCCATCTCCAAATAATTCATCTATTCTATATCCTAAGGACAGAACATATGGATCTAAGCGTCACTTAGGTCATATATATGAACGACCCTAACTTATCACTCTCGTGCATCGATAGGTTCAATTTATCATGATGGTGAGCCAGTGTACGACATATGCATATGGCCGTGCAGGTATCCGCACCTCTAGGCCTTTATTACTTGTGATTCCATTCATTTGGTTAAAGTTAGACAATAAAGGGGTTGATAAACACCATTATCAACAAGAATTGAATGAATAAGAATACATATTAAGCCATAAATTCGATACAAGTTACCTCCCAAGTCCTAGATTAATGGACGATTAGTTCATCCTTGAAGATGAACTGCACAACGAGATGAAGGAATACATGAATCGATCTTCAAAACAATAATTACAACAACTAATCTACGTAATACAAACTAAAATCTAAGCTAAAGTTGTTTCCTAACACTTTCTGGACGTCCCTAGGCTTTGGCTACCGTCCTTTATTTATACCAAGGTGTTGTAGGGGAATAGGAGGTTCAATCCAGGTCAAAGACCCTGTAAAGTCGGTTCTGGGGACCTTGCGGACGCATGAAGATTTTGTCCGCAAGGTCTTCATATTCTTCCTTTTGCATCTTTTCCAACTTTGCACTTTGCACCCTTCCTTAAAATCTTCACTAAAAGCTTCATAAATCCCATAAGTTCACCTAAAAGCCTGAAACTCACAATATAACTCAAAAACACATATCAGTAGCCAAAAGCCTCGTGGAATTGCTCATTTTAAGTCATAAAAGTACCCGATAAAGACGTATAAAATACGTCTATCAGATACCCCCAAACTTAAACTTTGCTCGTCCACGAGTAAACAATACTTATAAATACAAAATTAAACATACAAAAATTAAGAAAATCTTTTTGGAGGGTGACACTATTTACACTCCTCTAGAAACCCACAATCTCAAGGAGACTCTAACGAGCGACTCGACTATGGAGATAAATACAAAAACGACTAAATACAAAAGCAGGTAAAAATTATTCTAAAAACAAAATAAAAATGAAAATATTTTTTGTTTCAGCCTCAAGTCATTAGAGCATGGCATAACAATGTAGTCTCAGTCAGATGCTCACCACATATGTGCAGACTAATCCATAGAACAATCCAACTTATACTCAAGCTGCTACTGGTCTTAATTTCTCCGTGTGTGTGTGCTAACTTGTCATGGAGAATATCTTAACTAAAACAGTTTTATTAAGATAAGCACAACGTTCATTCTAGAATCAGAATTTTTGAATAAAACCAATGCAACATAGAGTATGAGATCTACTATCCAAACCTGGTCTATCACAAAAAGAGAGATCTCCAAAGATTTCAAAAACTTATACATCCATCACATGCACTTCTATGTATGACATACAATGCTTTCCTGCCCCAATTACTTGCAATAGCTAAGATTATGCTAACATAGTGAGCTAGCGGATAATATGACTATGAAGTGGAGATCAATTTACATGCATTACAATCAAATCAACAAACACAAGCATTGACAAGAAGATCAATATGCTTTTAATAGCTTGTAATGTAAGGCCTTGGTGTAGGGGGATATGATGGAAAGGGAATAGAATACAAAGTGAGAGAGCAAGACTACCCTTTACCCCTAATACTTCCAAGTAAAAGGAAGTTTTTCCCAATTAGGCTAGGACCTGCAAAGACCACAAGTGGGGACTTTTCCTTCAAACTTGTTTTGTACAATATATCAAGCTAAAAATATCTAGTATTCTTTTTCAGAAGAATTTTTCTATCATATTTTTTTTCTCTTGAAAGCTATGCTTTCATTTGAATCTTCTTGCACTCTTCTTCTTCCGTTTCATTTTTCGTAGATTTCTTTTTTTTTTTTTTTGAATGTAACATCGACGGGGAAGAAAAAGCCTTCGGAAAGTTTTTCTAACTGAAAATTGTCCCATAAAATTAATTTCTCACCCACATCCTACTCTCTCAAAGGATAGACTAAAGTGTATAGGCTTTTCGGGTTAAGTTAATGTGGGTAAAAGAAACGAAGTCGAATAGGGGTTCAATGTGTGCTTAGCACACTCCATTTTTTTTAATAAGGCTCAAAGGGGACACTAGGGATATTTTTAGTAAAGGTCGGAAAATATTTAGGCTCAAACGATCCAAAGATGGCCTATATCATATCTTAATGTCAAAATACTCATGCGGTTTTAAGAAAGTAAAACATAAAATATCATATCAATTATGAAAGTTATGGAATCGAAGATTTAGCATCACTGGATTTCACATAAGCATTCGCTAGAGCAGATGGTAGGGACAATCGAGACTAACATGCAAACACGGTTCGAAAGTGTGCTTGAGATATATTAGCAAGAAAAATCCAAGGGATCTAACTTATCATGCAATTGACCCTAAGTTACAATTAAATGCAACAATCATGTTAGGACGACTATTCATCATATTCTTGTGCATATCTTGTTGCTAAAATGAAATGTGTACTATAAACTTTATAAAAATGTTCAAATCAATCCATAATCATGGCTGGTGTAAGTGCACAAAGATTTGGAGAAAATCAAGAATTTTGCGAGAATCAAGTAAATTCGAGAATGATCTATAAAAGTTATGTGGTTCATTGCATTAACTCCTCATCGGCCGAAATGACCATACGAGGACTCGAGGATGAAATTTTGAATTAAACATTTTTTTTAATTATTTTTTATTTTGAAAATTTTTATAAAAAGAAATTGGAGATGGGCGATGGCGATGGCGATGGCGATGACTCTTTTGATGGGTCCCAGAGGAACCAAATATTATAGTATTACGGTCAAGGCAACATCTCCTAAAATAAGAAAATATAAAAAGCAAGAAAATAGAGTGAGGAGACGAGGCGATGGAGGGACAAAAATTTTCCCTCACCTAAAAACGTAGCCCAACTCCTCTTCCTTAGAATTTGGGACTGCAAAGACATTGGGCTTAGAATTCCCCCCACCCCCACTTAAATTTTATTTTGTCCTCAAAATTGAGGAATATCCTATAAGGAGAGGGTTGATGGAGGAGAAATATCAAAGGACAAATTTGGTCTACCCCTAACGAAAGAGGAAGAAACTTGGGCTTGACTCATGGTGAGTCGGGAGGAAATAACGAAGGAGGACCGAAACTTCGGGGATCGTGCAGGTGGCATCCCAAATATGTGGAGACATTATGCCCCACACAGTTAACCCAACCAAAAAAATTGAGTAAAGTCGGCGCACATTTGCGCCAGGCTAGCTGACTCATCATGTCATTTTGCAACATGAGCTCCTCACCTGTGGAGATCTCTCCCGAGGGATCCTCCTCCTGGCGGCTCCGAGTGGGCCTCTCTGTGGTGGCGAGGGATGCTCAAGCGGCCTCTAGAAATGTCGGGGACTTCCCGAATTCTCTCACATGTCTGAGTCAAGCGACTCGGCCCATTTGATCAGGTAATCAAACTCGGGAGCGAATCCCGTTGTCTTACTCTAATAAGTGCGTTTGGGCGTTGATCAGCATGACATCGGCTGAACTTCCTTCAGTCAAAATGGTGTAGATCAAAATGGCCTTATGCCAGAATCACCAGGTATTGCTAGTGGTGGAAGGTATAAGACGTGCCTGGAGATAAATTTGAACACGGCCTTGGCGGGTGTTCGTGAGATAGGTCTCGTCCGTAGTGCGAGGCCGAGCGGTGGACCTTGATGGTGGGTCCAAACCGCGTCGGTGTTGCGATTGTCACATTTAACAGGGAGAGGGACGAGGGTCGGCGATGTGGATACTTCTTTGAATCGACACCACTCGCAAAGTTGCGAGTGTCGTAGTAACGGATTAATGCTTTAGGAGGCGAAAAATCAACATCCCTACCCACTAACGGGTTATGCGGTCATAACCTCGCCCGATAATAGAATACGCTCGTTGGCATAGAATTAGTGGACTAAGGCACAATGGCCACCCAGTCGCCAAAGATTGCCCCACCTTCGACGTTTGAAGATGGCAGGGAGAGCAAAGTCTTGAGCCTTAAATCCCCTTTCAGGGATTATGCTCTTGGAGAGCTTCCTAGTGTAGCTCTCAGATGCCTCAGAGATCTGAATCGATATGGGTCATAATATTACTCCTCCTCTTGGGAGCCGGGGCAGGAGGCCGTATTTCTACGCTTAGGGGCTATTCTATAAGCAAAAATTAAAAATCTACTCTCTAAAAAAATTAAAGTATATCAACCTAACTAAAACAACTAAAGCATGCAATCAAAAATAATCAAACTAATTCTAACACCTAACATGCAAAAATTTTGACAATTCAAAAATTTAATAGAGGGGATAGAAGATACGTGAATTGAGCAATGCTTGTAGCCGAGATGAAAAGTTGGCCGGAATTCCAAAGCTTTGCTCGCCGAAATCAATGGTGGCTTCCTACTTCAATGCTTAAATGGGGGGGGATGGAGGATTGAGATGGTGATGAAGCTTTGAAAGAGAAGAGCTTGAACCTTGAGACTTGGCCGGAATTAAGGAAGCTTTGGGATTTTTGAAAGAGAAATCTTCGGTTCTTTCGCTGAGAGAGAAAGCTAAAATTGTGAATTGAGGCTGCAGAATCCGGCTTAAAAAAGAGACTTTACGGCAAAGGTGTTTATGCCTTGCGTCGTAAGATCCTGA
>JABEVN020003883.1:0-16518 GCA_013146195.2 Codonopsis lanceolata | reverse complement strand
GGAGGCGTGTGTGAACAAAAGACGATGCCACCGACTCATGCAATGCCAAGTAATGTATACTTAACAAAATTTCATAGTAGAACGAGGTCGACAAGAGCGTAATCTCGCTCAAGACAAGTAATTTATTCTCATCAATAACCAGGGTTGAGTTCGATTGAGAAGAGCGAACTCACATGTCAATTAGTCATTCTATAATATGACATTCAAGATCAAGCAAGGTAATCAATTCAAGTTCAAGAGTCTAGAATTATCATTAATAATCAAGGGAACGAGTTCGACAAGCGAACTCAACATGTCAAATAGTCATTTTATTATATGACATCCAGAATCAAGCAAGGTAATCAATTCAATTCAAGAGTCTAGAATTATCATTCATAGGAACGGTTTAGAACGTCGTAGGGATTGATCATTGAGCCGGTATTGTTCAATGGCTCACTTAAGTTTGACTCCGATGAGTCGTCTCTAACAATTCATCCAAGAGAGTTAAGATGCTAGATGCATCCAAAACCCTTTTCTAAGTTCTCGATCGAGTAACTGGGAAGCCGTTAATCCATAACAACCATAGTCAAGTATTATCATAAGTTCAACATTTCATAATTCAAGGGAACTTTAGAATCAATATTTCAAAGTTATCAAAAGCCAATAGTCCAAGAACATTAGTTATTCTTAGGAAGACATAGATCACGTTTGATTCTAAGCATAGGACCCAATCAATAGGATGAACAATCCATAGTACGTGAAACCCTAGAATTCATAATCTCCAAGAGTTGTCAAGAGTCGTAAGTCCAAGAACATTAGTTGTTCCTAAGGAGTCATAGAACATAATTAATTCTAAGCATAGGACTCAATCAATAGGATAGACAATTCATGGCATAGGGAACCCTAGAAATCATAGTCTCCAAAGGTTGTCAAAATCTATTAGTCCAAGAACAATAGTTGTTCCTAAGGGGACATAGAACACTTTTAATTCTAGGCCTAGGACCCAATCAATAGGATGATCAATACATGGCCTATGAAACCCTAGAAATCATAATCTCCAAGAGTTATCAAAATCTAGTAATCCAAGAACATTAGTTGTTCCTAAGGAAGCATAGAACATAATTAATTCTAAGCATAGGACTAAATTAACAAGGTGATCATATTAATCAAAAATCTCAAAAGACCAATTCATCAACAATCATGGCAAGGTCATGGTAGGAGCATGGGAATTACAAGAAGAGGGGGACATGGCATATCTATTATACATCCTAAGGGGAATCGATAGCTTACCTTCACCAAGGAAAAGGAAGGTTGGAGCACAAAGTAATCGGATGGAAACGATCTCCTCGCCGGTAGCTTCACTCCGGTGGTCTCGGTTTGGCAAACGGAGGTCGGGAGCTCAATCCATGGAGGAGACACACACTAGTCTCACCTTTCTCTACACACACAAGCTTGGAGAAGAAGGAGATGAAGAAAATCTGGGAATGGAGGTTTAATGGCTGATCAACAAGAGAGAGGCTTTTTATACCTTGCATGGTTTGGGTGGATTTCCACATGTCAAGAGGAGGAGGGTGGTGGAATCCACATGTCCAATGGAGGTTGCTAGAGGTTAGGACTAATCTAGCTTGATTAGTGTCTAATAGGTAGGATTAGGGCCAATTAGGAAGGGGTTTAAAGGGTCAAAGGTCGGACATGGCATAGGGAGAAAATTCCGTGGCCGGAGAAGGGCCGAGGCGGGCGCCTCGGCCCATCTTGACGCCTCGAATCTGGGGCTTCCCAAGTTTTCAACTGTTTCAAGATCTGGGCGCGCCTCACTCGATCCATGCGGGCGCCTGGGCTTCTGGGGCTCCAAAACTTGACTTAAACATGTCCTAAAGGGTCTTAAACTTATGGGCAACCATTCTAGGGTCTAACACAACTCAAAACAAGTCCGAAACACACCCGAACAACACCCGGAACAAGGTAGGACAAGGCTCGAATCATGCGACGATTGGTTGACGAATCAAACCCGAATCAAACGTTAATAAAACTAGGGTAACTTGGGCATGGAAAAGGCTTGTTTAACCATGGTTATGACTTGGATACAAGGCCGGGAACTCAATGAACACATTGCACGATGAAATACAAGCAATACAGGAGACGAGGGAAATCGCTAATGCCAAAACAAAGCAAGAAGGTTTCTAAACTTCCAATCAAGCTTACTATGATCAAGGTGAACGTTTTAGGTCATCTATGATGGACAATAGAACTCTAACAAGTCTCGGTTGAGTGCTAAACATGCTAAGGCAAACACTCAAAGTATAACGGCAAGGCAGGCAATGCAAAGAAGGTATTCAAGCAACTAGGCACGAAATACTCTAATGTGAGCATGACGTAGACAAAAAGAATTATCTAACATGTTAAGGCATGAAACAAGCATGTTATTAAGGCATAAGACAAGTAATGGGTTTGGGTTCTCACAGAAACGAAATTGGAGAGTCTATTCTAATCAACGATGTTCGTCTAGTCAGTAAGTTGCGGGTTACCCGTAGACTCCATCGTTGAGGGGCTCTGTAGACACCCCAATTTCGTACCCCTGGTATATGACATGACATAAAATATCAAGACCTGTTAAAACGTTAACAAATGTCAAGTTACAGGGTCAAAAATGCAAAAGGACAAAGCAAGATGCGCAAAAGGACAAATTGCAGGGACTAGAGTGTCAAAAATGGGCCAAGTTTGAAATTTGGGCGTGGCTCCCATAAAGTTTGGGCATGACACCCAAATCTCTATGGGGTAGCGCCCAAACCCACTTCTCAGTGCACTGTTCATCCAAAACTTGCCGCATTTCACAACTTATTCAGCGCACTGTGCAACCGGTTGATGCGCAGAGAAGGAAAAGAAATTCCACCGATGTCCCTAAATTCTCCTATAAATACTGAAGGCCGACTCCTCATTTCAGCACTCTTTCTTCGCATTAACGTTACGCTGGAGAATTAGAGAGCGGTGTGAGATAGTGAGAGATCACCTCCAAAGCCTCGAAACCCTGCCCAACCTCCTCCAAACACAAATCCAACCGATAGGAGTATACCTTAGCCCCCCAGCTAGGTATCCACCCCTTTTCCCTGATCCAAAAATCGTGGAAAGAGTAGTTGCTCTGCCCGATTTAAAAGGTCAAATCAGCGAGTGTCGTTACTCTTGCGATTTCACCTACCGGTCAAACAAATAACCAGAAACAAACAGTTACCCTGCCCCGATCCCGAGGCCGAAAAGTAACTTTCAGAGCAGTCACGCTACCCAAATTCACACAACACACAACTTCTACCAGGAAAAAAAAGACTCTCTCTCCCCGAGGGACAGAGCGAGCACACCCCTACGCTGTCTGTAAGTTTTTATTTTTTAAAGTCTTTCATTTCCATGTAATAGTATTATTTCCAGTCCTGCCCAATGTAGCCATATAAGTAGTTGTGCTGCCCGGATTTAGTTAGGAAATAGTACTAAATGTAGCCGTTATTATGGCAAAATGTTTTTAGATAAGTTTGTATTTATTTACTTCATTTATTCAATAAAGTCTTTATTTGTAAGTGTATTATTTCCGGTCCGGTTCAATATCAATATATAAGCACTTATGCTGCCCGGATTTATTTAGGAAATAATACTAAATGTAGCCATTACTATGGCAAAATATTTCCAAGTATATTTGTAATTGTTTGCAAAAGAGTCTGTTGCAAGTTCGTAAATAATATAGATGTAACGGATGTATTTGTAGGTAGTTAATGTTTTATTTATCTGTTTAATAAATATAACAAAAAGCATACTTTAGCCAAAAACCGTTTTGAGACCGAAAGGGCGAGTTGGGTGCCTAGCACCTTCCCAACTCGTAACTTAGCCTTCAAACCCGTTTCATCTCTCATCTACGGTTTTTTTTCGGTTTTGCTTTATTTTTGCCTTAAAATAAAGATGACGACTCTAAAACATTTTGGATCCAGTGGGGCCTCGCAACATCTTTCTTTGCACTTTCACGTTCTCCCCTAAAAAAGGGAGAATGAGAATGGAAAGGTGATGTATTCCTATGTTCTGGTATCCCCTAAAAAAGGGATAACTTGACATAGAAAACACAAAGCACTCATAGTGATCCGAAATAGGCCATAAGGCTATTTTCATAAAATCCATAGTGGGGGCGCTGCAACATCTTTCTTTGCACTTTCACGTTCTCCCCTAAACAAGGGAGGATGGGAATGGAAAGGTGATGTTTTCCTATATCCTGGTATCCCCTAAAAAAGGGATAACTTGACATAGAAAATCCATAGCTCCCATATTGGATCAAAAATCCACTAAAGGCAACCGAGGCGCATTCCAACGCGCTATTCCGACAACACTCCTCCCGCACTTTTGATTTCGTCCTCCCTTAAACAAGGGAGGCTGGAGCAGCGATGGATGTCACCGCATCCGCAGACGCGCACCTATCAAAGGCGCGGGCGCTGAGAACAACTATCCCGGGAACCCACACATAGTAATCAAATAAAAAACTCATCATTCCACGAAAAAAAATTATCAACAAAAGAAAATAGAATGTATTCAAGTTCCTCTAAGAAAGTATATTATAGAATATCATGTAAGGTGACCAAAAAATTCAATTAATTTAACAAGGGATTCAAGATTTAAAAAGTTTCTGACTTGAAATTTGACATAGTAACATTGTAAAAGTATACTGGACCTTTAGGGAAATCCCAATGCAGAAATATTTCTAAATTTGGATTCTTTAAGAGTGCCGAAGGCCCGAAAGGATACCTATTAGCATTTTCCTTTTAACAAAAGGTACACTTGAGCTCAGTTCTGAAATGGGCACTCTAATTCCCAGTCCTATACATCCCAATAACAAAAGAGAGACTGAAAGTGAGAGCTGCTTGGAGGTTTTAAACATCTAATATCAAAACAATTTGTGCTTTGCCACGACAAATCCCGAAAAGGAACTAGTAAATCCAAGCAAAATCTTTACATTTTCGTTATTATCTTCCAAAAACAGTAGCCAAAACAGCGATATTAAATTTGGATGGAAATGGTTGATTAATTATCTTTTGTGGACTCTTTGCTTGTAACAGAGGGAGTAATATGTAATGGCAGTTGTTAAGTTCTATCTTCCAACTTCAGCAACTTTGTTCGAATTTCAAATCAATTTCATACAAATCCCACGTTTAAACGTGTTCACATAAACATGCATATGATATAATCGGGATCTTAGTAAGGTTGTCTTCTATGCGCTCACGACAAGCCTAAGTAAATAACACAATCAGTTGCATATATAGGAAACTATACATGCAGGTCTCTAATTCAACTACAAATTCAGATATAAATATATTAAAGTCTAGGATTTCACACTTTGGCTTACTTCTTGCTCTATCGTTATTTTTTCATTGCTTCAATGTCAATTTTAAAATGGGCACATTTTTAAAGTTTGGAACAGCAAGGAAATACCATCTATGTCATATGGCGGAGGAAAGAACTGCAAGTAACAAAATGAAGCCATTGTCATCCCTGCACAGAGAAAACAGGGCAGTGAATGGTCAATGGTAAGAATGAACCACAAAGAATATAGGTATAAATTGGTACGAATACATTCTATTCACAAACACAAACCTAAGAGACCTCCAGCAAATACATCTTGCCAATGATGCCAGTAGTCATCAACTCGTGAAACTCCCACTAAAGCTGCAACATGTAAGGGAAGAATAACAAGACACAGCTTTGCAACATAACCCTTGCGATCAAATACCCTGACTTTTCCTGACAAGTTCCATGCAAGAAAACCAAGACCTGCAAACGACCCTATATTTTGGAAAACAAAATTCTAATAAGCATGTGCTTTAGGTCAAAGGAATTAAAATTTTATGCTAAAGGCAATATGATATTTGTTCTCCCTAAGGAACAATGACATTCCAACATATCCTCTCCAATATGCATAAAGTAATAGATACAAATAGGATAATAGATCCCCCCCAACAACATGAAAAGATAGAGAAAATTTGTCCATGAAGAATTTCTTGGTGTTTAGCCTTCCACAATGAAATGATTTCAAATCCTATGGGAAAAGCATCAGTTGTAGCAATTAATTATACGAGTTTCTACTTCCTTGCAGAGGCATAAATGGAATAATCTAACAGTACATATTTTGACCTCCACTATGGTTTCAAACTGTCAGCAGAATCAAATTAAATAAAACGCAGTACTTCCTCCATCCCAAAATGAGTGTCAACTTTGGGTTCTTAAGGATATTGAGAAAGTTGACTTACACGCAATATTAGAATCACATATACATAAATAATCTTATTGTCCACATTATAGATTTGCAAGTTCACATCGGGATATGATAGTTGGCAAATGTGAATTCAAAAACTTCATTAGGAAAATGACACTCATTTGAGACAATTATTTTGTTTAAATGATAATCATTTTGGGGTGGAGAGAGTAGTAAAGAAACAACCGGATATTGCATTGCCTTGAAAATAATATTGGTCCCGTTCTTTAATGCAAGCTTGGGAAAGAACGGGTATATATAATACCAACGCACCAAGCAGCAAAAATATCCTACTTACAAGATGTGTGTCCACTAGGAAAACTTTTGTCCCCTTCTTTGATGACACTTTTTAGTCCAGTAGACATAACATTCTTCATGACATGATCAAACACATGTATATGTCAAGTACAGGTAATGTTAGTGATGCTAGCAAAACCTTAATCTTGATAAACCAAAAATAAATTAAGGGAGCACGATACAAATCTTCTTGTGTAGGGAAATTACCCAGTATGGCTTGATGCAAATCACATACATCCTTTCTTCTAAAGTAGTAGATGATAATCACAACAAGTGGCAATAGTATGGCAACAATCCGTCAGAAGAAAGAAGGCAAGCAGCAGAATATTTGTGTCTGCCATTCAAATGAATATAAAAGGAGTCAAATTTATTTTGGAGTCATGTTTATGGAAGAGAAATCCTACCGGAACAGCCCAAAAGGGAACAATATTGTCTTGCAAAGGGTACATAAGATATGTCATCATGTCCTGCCCAACAAAGCGGTGAAATGGCTCTATAACATTCATAATGAGTTTTTGAGGTGCAAACGCATTGCAAAGAACAAGTTTGTTCTTCCTTCGGTTTTCTTTCAAGGTGAGTGAAGCCCGGAAAGATTAATAAAACGGCATTCTTTACGACAAGTGAGTGAAGCTTGTCCGGTGAGGCCGATCTATCTTAATCTTCTTCTTCTTCTTTTTTTTTTTTAATTTGATCGTGGCATCCTGTTTCTTTTTCATGGGCGAAGCAGTTTTTTGGGCAGCATAAACATCAAAAATCGTGGACTGTTTTTGGGTAGCATAGTATCAAAAACGTGGGCTGTTTTGAAGGCAGAATAGACGTGGGTTTGGCAAGTGTTTTGAACAGTTTTTGTGCGTGGGAATTGCTGGAATTGGGAGACAGTTTGGGCAGTCCTAAACTCAAGTTATTGTTAATTGTTTGGGTATATTTGTAAAGGAAACATTCTAGTAAAAACAAACAGTTCTAAGGGAGGTTAGAGTCGGGTTTTGGAGCTGTTTTGAGAGGGTTTTGTGCAACCATAGGGCTGCTAAAAAGGGGCTGGAACAGAATTGTGGTGTCCAAGATTTTGACACTGTATCAGGCGCCCAGTTGAATTTCTGGCATATTCACTAATTTGAAAGAGCAAAAGGATTAGTTATACTAGAATTGAATTTTTTTCAAACTCTCAAGACAACCTCAAAAATATTAGTAGAGTGACAAAACAACAAGATGCTACATTGAAGCAACAAAAACAATTTAAGGAAGTTATCCTAGTCAAAAATAAATCTTAGCAGTGAACTAAATACAACTATGATGGTCAAAACAGAAAGCTTCTAAGTCTTGAACCAACTTAAATAGCAAACACTCTCACTTCATGCTAAGACAAGTAATTTTTGTCAAGTGGCAGTTATAGGGCAGGCTGGGCATTGAAGTATTGAGCACAATTTCTTATAAGCAAGAAAAAATTGGCACATAAGCACAAGGATAGGTGCAGGCAAGCTGGGAATAAAAAGAATGGAATGTCCAAAAATGTTGGTCCCGAAGTAGGCTCAATCTAGGCTAGAAGGGGGGGGGGGGTTGAATAGCCTAGATAAGGTGTTAAAATCTTTTCTAATTAATAAAAACACTTCTTAAGGATTTTAGAAAGGTTTGAGAAGAAGTGTTAAGGCAGCGGAAAAAGGATGGAGTCTGAATTATGAAGACTGCTGTTTACAGTGGTATAGATTCTGAGACAGTTAAGCAGTGACAGTTATGAGAATGAAAAGAACAGATATAAACAGCAGACAGAAATTTGAAGTGGTTCGTACTGTGAATAGTACTACATCCACTACCAAAGTTGTTAGCTTTGGATTTTAAAAGTGCACTTGTTTATCCACTAGGTTTAAGACTTAGATCACTAATGGATCGTGTACAAAATCAGTTTTTAACCAAGTGTTTTATGGTGAGAGAAACAATCAATGAATAATTGTTCTCTTCACGTGCAGTATTAAAGAACAGTTTAAAGACAAACTAAATGAAGCTGAAAAGAAATAAAGATGATAGATCTGCAGCTTCAGAAAGTTTGGTGAAGTGTTAGTCCTTGTCCTTTGATCTCTTGAATGCTTGAGTGTTGAAGATGAAGCTTGAGAGTTTAATGCGCAAGAGTTGTATATATCTTTTAGGTCTTCAGGACTTGAATATATATGAGGAAGAGATCTTTGGACCGTTGGATAGTAATAGATTGAATTGTGTCAAACGGTCTTTTGCATTGAATGCAATTCGGCGCTTTGGAGACAGCCACAGTCTTCATAGATGCAGAGTGCAGAGAAGACTTTGCCAAACAGAGTAATGTTACAAAGTTGCGTGCTCTTCAAATTTCGAAAAGTCTTCTTAGCCAAAACGGGTAATGTCTTCAGCCTTCGAGGTCGAGTGCAGACAGCTTGTCATCATACAGAGTTGACTTCTTGAAGATGTAAGATTGGTGAAGACATAATGACAAGATATTTTAAAAATATATCTCGGATGAATATCCACGTGGCGTTGTATCTTGATTTTGACTTATTTTGATTTTCTGTAAATTGAGCAGACTTCAAAGTCTGCTGTTCTTCCAATGCTTGCTGAAGAAGCTTGCTGAAACGCGCCTAAGAACTAAACACTAGAAACTATTCTAAACACAATGATTCTAAGACAGTTGCCACACTAATCGGTGCGCAGACCTTTTAGCCACTGTACAAAAGAATCAGAAGATGACTCAACCAAATTTAATCAACAATCTCCTCCTATTTGGTTGATGTCATCATCTCAACTACGAACTTTGAATCATGCACCGAGATAATAGTATGTCTTAAGGAAGTTTTTATTAAGAGCAGACATACTTTTCAGAGCGTGTCCGAGTAGAGAGATAGCTAGACCAAGTACTTACAGGATTAACACAAAGTACTTAAGAACAGCAATGTTTAAATCTATAGAAGATAAGCATGCATGATATAAAGATTTAAACGCGAAGTTTAAATTGAGCAGATATATCAGAAAGAAGCAGTTTAAACTTTGAAAGAAACTTGAGACATCTGTGATTAAACAAGCTTTAAGCAGTAAGTTTTGGCAAAAAGATGGTTTAATAACGTAAATACGTAACAAAATACCAACAAGTAATCAAAATAGGTTCTGAGAGTGGTCTTCGTTCTAAGTAGTCTCCAACCCGATTCGATTCTCTATTCAGACGCTCTGAGTCGGTTCTGCTCTCAATCGTGGCTTGATTCAAGAAGTGAGTAGCTCTCTCTCCCCGATGGCACCAACCCTACGCTGCCAGCCAGCAGCCTCTTAGACGGCTCTTCGACGAGGCGAAGATTGGTGAAGTCGGCGACCTCGGCCGACTAAGGATGGCGCGAGCCATTGCGCTTTTAAGTTCGTTGAAGAGACCGCGAATGCCGACTCGGGAGTGAAGCATGCCGATAAGAGCTTGTTGATCTTGAACTAAAAACCGGTGAGTAGTGAAGGCTTGAGCAGTGTCATTCACCAGCTGATCAACAATCTTGCCTATGTCGAAGATGGTGGCGTGAGTAGCGTTGAGGCCATAGCTGAGCACGTCAATCTGGCTGGCCATAGATGAGACCGTGCGTTGAGCCGAGCGAACCGAGCATTGTTAGCTCGAAGAAGCTCAAGAAGGGCGTGATCGCCAGCTGGAAGGTAGAGAAGGGTTGAGGTTGATGGAAATGTGGCTTGAGGAGGGGTGAGTAGCAGGGTTTGGAGAGGAGGAAGATGAGGCAGGTTGAGGTGAAGAGGGTTTGGAATCAACTTCAATGTCAGTAGCTAGGCTGCTGACAGAGAAATGAGAAGAAGAATAGGAAGAAGATACGTCTAGAAGATGGGAAGGAAAAGGGTAGTCGGGAAGAAGAATAAAGTTAGGAGGGGAAGTAGAAGGGTAGAGTAGGTCAGAAATAGAAGAGAAGTCAAATAGAAAGGAATGAGTGGCAGAAGAGATGGAAGGAAATAGAACTTGGTATAGGTCAGAAGAGATGGAGATGGGAGTGATATACTGAGAGATTGGAGGGAAAATTTCAGGAAGAAAGGCGGTTTGGTAGAGAAGGGTAGAGATGTGAGGAGCAAGAGTAGAGAATTGTTCTGGCATAGAGGAGGAAGGTGAAGAAGTAGAGGGAACGGGTATGATGGCTAGAGAGGAGTCGGGATGAATGATGGAGATAGGGTCAGGAGAAGATGGCGGAGATAGTGGTGTAGAAGGAAGGGTGTCTGAGGGTGGAGATGGTGGAGAAGAGGGTGTTGGAGCCACAGACTTCTGACGAAGTCTGCGTTTCTTCTTCTTGGGAGTGGGTGAAGAAGGCTCCTCCTCAGCAACAGCAGGGGTTGCTGAGGAAGCAGGGGAAGAAGAAATGTTAGCATGTGCAACGGTTGGCTCCTCCCCAACAGCAGCAGGGGCTGTTGTAAAAGAGAGGGGAGGGGATGAAGAAGATATCGGAGAAGAAGGAGGAATGAATGGAACAAACGGTTCAGAGGGCTCAGAGCGTTTAGACTTACGCTTGCGAGATCGGAGAGGAGCAGGTCGGTTCAAGAGCCTCTATCGGGCGCAGGTCGGAGCAGATCAACAAGCCAGCCTTCTTTTTCCGTTGAGCAAGGGGTCCAGCAGGGTTGGCAGCAGCACGAGAAGAGGAAGCATCTTTCCTCCTTTTGGGGACTGGCTCCTCCTCAGCAGAAGAAATCTTCTTCTTTTTCTTGGAGAGGGTGGAAGGAGCAGGGTTGTTACCCTTGCTGGAGCAGCCTTCAGCAGCAGCTTCCTTAGAGAGCTTCTTGCTCAGCTGCTTGGCCATGAAAGCATCCTGACGCTTGTCTCGGGTTGATTTTATGATTTTAGGGAGGCGGGTTCATGGCGTGTACAATGAGCAGAGGTGGAAGACCTTGCTGAGCTCTTTTTTCGTTTCTGAGCTTGTGCGTGTTGATGATGAAGGTGCTGGTGAATTGGATGGACTGCTTGATCTTCGTCTTTTCAAAGGCAAAAATGCGAGTGTGGAATTGAGTGTTTGCCCGAAGAAGACAGTTGAGAAGACGAAGCGCTGAAGAGAGACTCTCGACAAAGCAATGACAAAGATCACGCATCATTTCAAACAAAGATTTGTGCCGTTAGTCGCTTGTTTAGTATGACAGCCAAGTGTACTCAAATTGCTCAAGTCATGGCGTCATGGGTGCCATTCTTGAAGATCATGCTCTTATCGAAGAGATGACTGAGAAAGTAGACATCATCCTCGAATAGGGCACGCTTCAGTTTGACAGCAGCCTCCCTCGGAGTATTCTCGCCACGCATGTAGGACCATGCGGTAGTCTTTTCAGCGTCGGTGAGGGAAGTTGGGCCGTCGAATTCCACGCCAATAATTTTGGCAATTAAAATCGTGAATCGCGATCGAGCGGACAACAAAGAATGATGGAGGTCCTTGAATCGTTGAGAACTGCCTTTTGGTAAAATTCCTCCACCAACAAGTAGAAGTCTGTATCGCCTAGCATGAATAAGCGGCGGTAGCGGCAAGATTCTGATTGGTTCAGGTCATCCACGATTTTGACCCCGCCGCATAGGCACGAACAGACGGCTCGTCAATGCACATCCCCGGATGGTACATAGATGGGGGCAACGATGGAATGTCAGCAGTTGGATTTGGAGCCTGTTCCTGAGCAGCAGATGCAGAAAAAGTTCCAGCCTATTAATGATTACAGGAAATAAAGTTAGGGCAAGAACATCTAGAAATCGAAATATAGGCAAAGTGAAGTATTATGCCCTAAAAATTTCTGAACAACTCATGAACTGCCATATTCAGGCAGAATATTACTCAGAATACTAAAATTTATAGTTCAAGAACAATTACGAGTAATTATTACCATTATTGAACAGTAAAATTTGGGGTACTAAGAGATATGAAGCGAGGATGAACAGTTAATAATGGCGGATGTACAGAAAAGGTAGAAAATGAGCTTACACCTTAGTAACTGAGTTAGGGTTAGAAATTTCTTACCATTGCAGAAGATTTGCAGAAATAGGAAGATGAAAAAGATGCGAATCTGCAGAATCGACGAACTAACAGAGCGAGGGAAGTAGAAATTCTTAGAAAGAGGAAAGTTTTAGAGAGAGAGAATAGCAAAAGACTGTCTTGTGAAATGAAAATTTTGACGGTTGAGGGTTTATAAATGAAAAGACGCGCCGTCAGTCATAGAGACTTGTGAAACGTCATTAAGTCAGACGCCTTTTGATGACAGGACTTAATGAATGACGGCTTTTTGGAAAGAGGGAAGTACTTATTCATAAAATATCTCAACCATTTTTGAATTCAGTCCCTCACAATTTTGCAAAATAACCCTCTAAAACTTTGAGTTTATGAGAACTTACCTTTGCTTTCCAAGAAAATTGTAAAAGCTGAACATTATTCCTTAGGAAAATAAGTCTGCTTAAAAAAAATTGTCAAGTCTGCTTAAAAATATTTTTGAAAAGTCTGCTCAAAAATAAAATTAAATATTAAATATTAATTAAATTTAAGCAGTCGGATCGAGCATACCAAGCTCTCCCCTGAGATAAGCAAACATGTCTGCTTCGAGAGCTTTAGTGAATATGTCTGCTAGTTGATGGTCAGTTGAAATGTATTTCATGCTGATGTTTCTCTTCTCTACATTGTCCCTTAGAAAGTGATATCGAACATCGATATGCTTTGTCTTGGAATGCATCACGGGATTGTATGTGATAGAGATTGCTGAGGTGTTATCACACATGATTGGGCAGTCTGCTACCTTGATGTCGTAATCCACCGATTCTTTGTTTGATCGAGTAGTTGGCGGCGGCGGCTTCCAGCGACTATATACTCGGCTTCGAGTCGAATTAGAGACGGATGCTTGTTTCTTGCTAGCCCAAGAGACAAGTCTGTCTCCTAGAAATTGACAAGTTCCACTGGTGCTTTTTCTGTCAACTTGACAACCAGCATAGTCGGCATCTGAGTAGCCTACCAGGTTGAAAGATGATTCCCTTGGATACCAAATACCTAAGTTGGTGGTATCTGATACATACTTGATAATCCTTTTGGCTGCAAGAAGATGTGACTCACGAGGGTCTGCTTGAAATCTAGCACATACCCCAACAGCATACACAATGTCAGGTCTGCTGGCGGTAAGATAGAGCAGAGATCCGATTATCCCCCTATAGTGGGTGATATCAATTTTCTTTCCTTGTAAATCCTTTGAAAGTTTGCATTTGGCAGCCATTGGTGTATCAAAGGTGTTTGCTGTTTCCAATCCAAATTTTTGACGGATCTTTAGCATACTTGGATTGGTGATGAATATTCCTTTGTTGGACTGTTGAATTTGAAGACCCAAAGAAGAATGTGAGTTCTCCCATCATACTCATTTGAAACTTGCCTGTCATAAGCGTTTCAAATCGCTTACACAGCTTCTCATTTGTGGATCCGAAAATGATATCATCAACGTAGATCTGTACCAGTAGAGAATGTCCTTTGTGCTTAAGAATGAAGAGAGTGGTGTCAATCTTTCCTCGCACGAATCCTTGTTCAACCAGAAATTTAGAAAGGGTTTCATACCAGGCTCGAGGAGCTTGCTTAAGACCATAGAGAGCCTTCTTAAGCTTGTAAACATGAGTTTCTTTCCCTTTCTCTACAAAGCCTGGAGGTTGAGCAACATAAACCGTTTCTTGAAGATCTCCATTAAGAAATGCGCTCTTGACATCCATTTGATACAGCACAAAGTCCTTGTACGTAGCATAGGCTAAGAAAATTCTGATAGCTTCCAATCTTGCTACAGGAGCGAATGTTTCATCATAGTCGATTCCTTCTTCTTGGCGATATCCCTGTGCAACAAGTCTTGCTTTGTTCCTCACTATGTTCCCATCTTCATCTTTCTTGTTTCTGAACACCCATTTTGTGCCAATGACAGTATGATCGCGGAGCTTTGGAACTAGCTTCCATACTTGGCATCTTTCAAATTGTTGAAGTTCTTCTTGCATGGCTTCCAGCCAACTTGGATCTTGAAGAGCTTCTTCGATCTTCTTTGGCTCTTCTTCTGAGACAAATGCAGCACAGAACATACATTCGTTTTTGGAAGATCTTCTGGTCCGCACTCCAACATGTATGTCACCAATGATTTGAGAAATTGGATGATCTTTGCATGTTCTGGTGACAGCAGGAATGTGATGAGTAGCTGCTGTTTTTTCATAACAAGGTTCAGAAGGAGGGCTAGAAGGAAGATTAGATGTGTCTTGAGGAGTGTTTTGTTCAGAATTTGGTTCATAGGTGAGCTGAGGAATAGGATTTTCAGGTTCTGAAACAAAGCGTTACGAGCGAGTTTTCATGAGCGTAGTTGAAGTTCTCTGTCCCATTTGATAAGAGGTGATGATCGGGAATGTTTGATTGAGTTCTTTGGTGGGGATTAGGTATATGGGAGGTTGTTGGTTGGGATGTACCTGTCTCAACATTAACAAAGTCATCAGCAACATTTGGAGCCACGAGTGGCTCTAATAAATCAAATTCATCAAAAGAGACATGAACAGATTCAACTATTTTTAATGATCGTTTATTGAAAACCCTGTAAGCTTTGGAATGTAAAGCATAACCCAAAAATACACCTTCATCGGCTTTATGATCAAATTTACCTCTGTAGTCATTACCATTATAAACTACAAAGCATTTGCAGCCGAATATTTTAAAAAATCCAATGTTTGGGGCTTTACCTCTCCAAAGTTCATAGGGTGTTTTACCGTGGAATTTGTTGATCAAGATGCGAGTGAAGCAAGTCGTGTTGCTTCGCCAATGTTTAAGGCAGGCGGCTTCTCGCAAGCATGGTTTTAGCAGCTTCGATAAGGGTTCTGTTTTTCCTTTCTGCTACGCCATTTTGCTGTGGTGTCCTTACAGCGGAGAAGTTGTGACCGATACCGTGATCATCACAGTACTTTGCTATACCATTGTTCGTGAATTCAGTACCATTGTCTGATCGAACGTCACTGATCTCGTCGAGTTTTTGCGTTTGCAGTCTTCTGAACAATGCTGTAAGAAGATCGTATGTGTGATCTTTAGAAGACATCATCTCTGTCCAAGTGTATCTTGTATAATCATCCACTACTACAAGCGTGTATCTGTGACCACCATAGCTGATAGTAGTGACTGGTCCGAAGAGATCCATGTGAAGAAGCTGTAGAGGTCTCGTTGTTGAGAGTCCCGGTTTGTTCTTGAAAGACGTTTTTAAGAGCTTTCCCAGTTGACACGCTTTGCATGCGCGATCATGATCAGCAGAGACCTTTGGCAATCCTTTAACTAGACCTTCTTTGGATAGTTTGGCGATACTTGAAGTTTAGATGGTGAGTCTTTTTATGCCACGCCCGATTTTTGTCTTGGCGAGTTTGCCACTAGACATAGATTAGTAGCCTTACTAAGTAGGGCGTTCAAATCTATCACATAGACATTCCCTTGTCTATGTCCAGTAACCAAGGTTGAGCAAGAGACTGGATCCTTGATATCACATCTGTTTGAGGAGAATTGACAAATAAGCCCTTTGTCACAGAATTGGGAAATACTCAGAAGATTGTGTTTCAAGCCTTCTACTAGAGACTTTTCAATGGTGAGATTTCCTCGAATGATGGATCCATAGCCAATTGAACATTGTCTCGAAGATAGTGGAGGCCTTGCATCGAGAAACGTTAGAGAGAAGGCGGGATTCTCCGGTCATATGTTGGCGGCGCTATCTAGATACCATACATCTTTCTTATACGGACATGAACGGCATGAAGCACGAGATGTAAAGGTAAGAAAATCATGGTCCCCACATTTTTTTTATGGGTCCAAATGGTTAGCGTATTTTTGGAACCCATACTTGCTGATTTTTGGAATAGGGGATCCACGAGGCTTCGTGATGGATTTAAATGGGGAGACATTCATGGACCACGGATGGCGAAAGCATTGACAAAATGTACATTTATGAAAATTCGAGAAGTCTACGATCATCGCTTGGATATTGAAGATTTT
>JABEVN020003882.1:0-16531 GCA_013146195.2 Codonopsis lanceolata | reverse complement strand
GAAGAACAAGGTCTTTTTTCTGTGGTTTGTGAGGAGTATGGCACCTCTGGGATCTCTTTGACAATATCTCGGCACATCGTGGAAGAGAGTGGTGGCGACCTTTTGATAAGTAGCTGACATTTTTTAAGCCCAAGCGACATGACGATTAGCAGCAATAAGTTCCCCAAGGAGGGTAGTGAATAAGGTCTTCTCCTGGTCCTCTCTTGCCATTTTGATTTGATTATAGCCCCATGCCGGTCGACCGAAGAAGGATCGACTTTGTGAGCAAAGACATCTGGCGTCTACCACAATATCAATATTGGGTAGAGGGATATTATCCTTGGGCGACACCTTGTTGAGGTCGCAGAGGTCTACATAGATTCGGACCCTCCCGTTGGGCTTGGGAATAGTCGCTATATTGGACAGCCAGATCGGGTATTTTATTACCCGAATGAAATTGAAGTGCAGCTGCTTCATGATTTCTTTTTTTAACTTGTAGTGACTATTCCGACTTAATCCGGCGGAGCTTTTGCTTGATTGGCCGAGCATCCGGATATATGGGGATCCGGTGTTTGACTATGACTGGATCTAGCCCCGACGTATCTCCATAGGACCAGGTGAAGATATCTACGAACTCTTTAGGGATATCAATGAGTGCTACCTTTTCAGAGCCTTGCAGGTAGTTGCCGATTTTGATTCCTTTGATTTCATTGTCCAACCCATTTGTTGATAGTGGATCGATCTTGATTCTTGTCGTTGATGAATGATGTTGTCCCTAGTGCTCTACTGACTTTACAAGCTCAAGCAAATAATTTTTTTTTATCTTTTGGGTCCTATTAAATGACTCATCAATGTAATTATTTAATGCGTCTTTTAATGTAGGTGCAACTAAGAAATAAGTAAAGACATTTAGATTATTATTAAAAGCAAACCGTACAGGGTTTATTACATTATTGAGGACCTGGGGTTTGAAATCCTCAATTTTAGGGAGTGGATCGGTAGATGACCAATCCGTAAAGCTAGGGAAAGGAATAGGGATAATATATCCAAAGCAGTCCACCAGATCTATGGGCGTCAAAAGCAGGCTGGTCGTAGTATACTAGTTCTGCAGAGGCTTATTAGAAATAGACTTAAACTCAGCAGGGAGCTCTTTTATAATAAGTGCCTTCATCCATCATACCCAGGAAGCTGTCGCCTAAATTTTCATTAGAAACTTCTTGGTTTAGAATTTTAAGCATCATGGTTTTCAAATTTTCGATGTCAGCCTCCATTTTGGCGGGCGGAAGAGTTGGGTTTGGAGGCACATGAGATGTTGATGCTTCCTGGGGGACTACAGGGGAAGAGTTCACCTCACCACTGGATTTTGGACCTTGTATAAGACTTGTTATTTGGCTTAGCAAGCAATCATGTCATGCATCCAGATTTTGGTCTAGCCACCTTTCTTTGCATTCTTGGGAGTCGGAGTGCCACAGGAGCCCCTATATACCCATATCCATAGAATCGCACCATCTGTTGCCATCTTTGCTCGGATCTGTTCCTCCGAACTAAGATACGCCCTTTGCGATCGATCACGATACCTCTCGTTCGATTTCTGCACTAATTTCCCGTATTAACCGGCCAGTACTATCTCTGCCTTTCCAAATTTGGGCCAGGTTTCTGAGGAAAATGGGTTTGGAGGTATCAGAAGGCTGGCTGAAAGGCTTTCTAAGCTTGGAGTGACAAACGTGCCTTTATTAGTATATTTTATTATTATTTATTTGTCCCTCCTCTGATTGCCAGGATAAGCACTGCTTTATTTTGGCGGTCTCGAGAGACTTCCCCTGACAGAGCAAGGATTATTTCTCCAGAGTATAGGACCAACGTATTCCACCTACCTTTCAACTCCCCAAGATCGGACTGATCCCGGGTGAAGGGCCTATACTCTTTCCAGGATCCATCGGAGAATAATAAATAAGCCCCTGTGTATTTATTTCTTTTTTTTTTGTTGCGCAATTATGTTTTCATCCTTTTTTTTTGCTTGCGCATTTTTTTTATACATACATACATATATATATATATATATATATATATATATATATATATATATATATATATATTGACTTTTCTTTTTCTTCATCATTTATTATTTTTATTTTTTTATTTTTGACAGGGGCTGACCTACGATTCAAAGATGCAAAAACCAGTCGGTCTATGAAGTGTCCTGAGAATCTATATGCATTCTAGCGTTGGCTTATGCAGGGGGTAGGTTGGTCATGGTGTAGGGTAACAGTTCAGAATATACATATATGCGTGCACGTGTGTGCGGTATCTAAAAAGCAGTAAAATCTTTATTCATTTACGGATATATAAACAGAAAAATAAAACAGATATGTCCTGTCTTGCTGCTACGTGTGGATTTTCTCGGATTTTTTAGTTTGAGCACAAGCAAGTAAGCACACCATATTTAGAAATAGAAAGAAAAGTGGGGAAACTATCTATCCCTATTAATTACAAATTTTGGTCTTATGTCCCCAAAATAAAATGATAGAATGAATGCATCTATGTACAAATGTGAAGAATAAAAAGGAAAAATGAACATAAAGAAATAATAATACAGAGCCGGAAATAAAGCAATAATTAAAATAAAGCCACGAACCTTTTATTGTATTGCCCGGAATTTTTACTTGTAGCATAGATAATATATTTTTTTATTTGTTTTTATTTTTGCGAAATTTTTTTATTTTTGATTTTTTTTTTCGAAATTTTTTTTTGCTTTTCTTTTTTTTTTTAAGAATATTTTTAAATACACCTGTAACAGTTATCGGAACGAAACTGCTGCAAGATGGAGGATCATATCCACAAATATAGACACGGATGTATAGGACTCAATATTCAAATGCATAAATTAATATAACAAGCATACTTTAGCCAGAAACAAATAAAAACAAAAAATTTTTATTTTATGAGTCTAGCCCTCCATTTTATTTAAAATAAAACAACTCCCCCCATGAAGTCGCCCTTGCCACTGGGTTCAGGACGTGCGCCCGCGCCTCGTGCGCCCTTGGATAGGGGTGCTCGTACGTGCGGATGCGGGACACCACTGCTCTCATTCCATACTCCCTTGTTTAGGGGAAAACGAAATTAAAAGTGCGAGAGGAGTGTTGTCTATGGTAGCGCGTTGGAATGCGCCTCGGTTGCCTTTAGTGGATTTTTGATCCAATATAGGAACTTGTGGTTTCCCGCATCAAGTTATTCCTTTTTTAGGGGATACCAGGATATGGGAATGCATCACCCTTTCATTCTCATTTTCCCTTTTTTAGGGGAAAACGGAAAAGTGCAAAAAAGATGTTACGCGGCGCCCCACTATGGATTTTATTAAAAATAGCCTTATGGCCAATTTGGATCACTATGGGAGCTTTGGGTTTCCGCATCAAGTTATCCCTTGTTTAGGGGATACCAGGATATGGGAATACATCACCTTTCCATTCTAATTCTCCATTTTTTAGGGGAAAACGGAAAAGTGCAAAGAAGGAGTGCTGCGAGGCCCCACTGGATCCAAGAAGTTTTAGAGTCGCCATCTTTATTTTAAGGCAAAAATAAAGCAAAACCAGAAAAAAGAAAAGAAAACCATAGATATTAAGTGGTTCAGGTGCTAGTTACAGTTGGGAAGGTGCTAGGCACCCAACTCGCTCCCTTTCGGTCTCAAAATAGTTTTGGCTAAAGTATGCTTATTGTTATATTTATTTAGCAAAGATAAATAAAGCATTAAAAGATAAAAACAAATACATCCATGGCTATATTATTTATGGACTTGCGACCATTTCACAATAATTAAATGTATTTAAAATATTTGGCCATTATAACGGCTCTTTACATAGTATTTTCTAATCCAATGGCAACCGGCTTATATTGACTACATTGGGCGATTTAAATAACAACTTTTATAAAAATAAAACCCTTAAAGACTTTAGAACGGTGTGCTCGCCTGGCTCTTCTGGAGAGGGAGACTTTTATTGATGTTGCTGATGTGATCAAGCGTGATCGCTTATTTATGGTAGTTTTCGGTTACTCACGATCAGCGAATGATTCGCAATTTTGGTGGTTTTGGCCTATTTGGTTGGGCGAATAACGGCTTATTCGGTGATTTTCATTTACTCCGTAGTAACGGCTTATTTTATGGTTTTTGGGCTGAGGAAATATGGTGGATACCTAACTAAAGGGCTATGGATCACTTTAACCGGTTGGATTTGTGTTTGGATGAGGTTTGGCAGGGTTTTGAGGCTTTATGAGATGAGGGGATCGCACATCGCCGCAAAAATTACGCAGATTTCGGGCTTCAAGCCTTCGTCGAAGAATTCTCCCTCAAAGCGTAGCCGGGGACCTCTATTTATAGTTGGATTTGTGCTTCATAGGCTTGTACCGCGCGCTTGCCATTTTGTACAATGCGTTAACTGATCGGGCACTGTTGGGGACCTTGGCGTGGTCAAACAGCAAGTTGGGCGCAGCGCCAAGGCCACGTGACGCGGTGCCAAGGGCAAATTTTATTTTTTCAACACTTCCCCGCAGTTCACTATTCATGCATCCTACTTTCTCCTTTTGCATTTTCAACCTCAGAACTTGACATTTTGTTAAGTTTGAATGCTTTGATATCATATGCCGATTACATCGTGGGTACGAAATTGGGGTGTCTACAATCATCTGTGGTGTTTTCCTTTTCTTTGAGTCTGGAATTAGAGAGATCAATTTGATCTTGCTGTGTTTCAGTCATGAATGAAAATATGAGGGAGATTTTTTTTTTAAAGCTAGATTTTTATAAATGGAAAAATAAGGAAAACAAGCTTAAAGGGGGACAACCAACCTTACCCTTAAAAAGGGGACAAAGGAGTCTTACCTTGGAGAAAGAAACAGAAATTAAAGCTAGATAAAACAAAGAAAGAAATCTAATAATTACGATAACGACTTTTCTGCATTCGATCTTCCTCGAGACTTGGGGTGTCAAGATCAAGAGCTTCAAATTGTGTGATCGTTATCGAATCTTCATCGCCGATAGTTTGCGTAATCGACAAATTTATTAGGGGAGACAATGTTCATAGGATGACAGGTCAAGAGGAGAACATTTGTATAGTGGCTTGGGTATTTATACAAGGACTGAAAGGGAGGGAGTTGGGGCTCAGGTTGGAAGAAAGATTTTTATGACTATGAGATGGAGATAGTAATGACAGTTTGGAAGGGAAGAAGAAAACACCTTTAAGCAGAATCGAAGAAGAAAAGTAGATGTTCCAAGCTAACTGTTTAAAGATGAATCTATGCATATCTTGAGGTTCATGATCTTCATTAATATTTCCATTTTGCCATGGTTAGCATAGAATATGGCTAGTTTTTTTTTTTTTAAGCATGGGGATTAAATTAGTAATTATAAAAGTAAAATTTAAGGAACAATTATTACATGGGTTGGATTACTTTAAATAAATGTTCAGATTGATCACTAGCGCACTATTACAAACAAGCCATAAAAAAGATTCCAAAATGCGCTGATATAAAACAACCATTAGCTAGATTTCAAAAATCACAAGAGTACGTTTCAAATTATTAGAAAGATCTCACCAAACTAGCTATCAAAAAGATTTTGAAAGGCGACAATATAAAATAACTGTTTTATAGATTTCAAAACTCACTAAGCATTAGACATTACTAGAAAGTTCTCACAAAACTAATTGTTACAAACTAGCCATCAAAAAGGATTTCAAAAGGTCACAATAAATATATACAAAATAGCCGTTAGGAAGATTTCAAAATACACTAGACGTTACACATTAATTACTAGCCGTTGCAAGGGAAATCTACACACGTCTTCAACGTTCGCTTCTTTATTTTTGATTTTTATGGTCGTAAATGTTTATGGGTATAAAATTGGAAGACTAGTAAGGGAAGCTATAACATTGTTCTTAGTGTAGAGCAAATTTATGAAAAGCCAATAATATTTTTCTCCTTGTCCAAAATAGAAAACCCCACTATCTACCACCTCATCCCTACCTAGAAGATCTAAAACAAACAAAAAATACTTTTCCCCTTGTCCAAAAGATAGAAACCCAGATCCCTCTCTTCAAAAAAATCCTTCCAAAAATCCCTGATCTCACGCCATCGCCACAAAAAGAGAAATTTCCATTCCCCTTGGAAACAACTAAGCCTTCCAAAAGGATAAAGGAAAACAAAAAGCACCATCATTTGGAGGGATGAAGCATAGAAGATCTCAGAGGATCAAGAAACAACCAAAGTCCTCTACCTCTACACCTATTCACATTATAATTTCATCTGATGAGAGTGATGTAGAAAATTGTTTTGAAGAAAACAATTTTGAACACGATGGTCTGACAAACGACATCAATCTATCTTCAAAAACCTCTTGTCAAGAATCACACTCTGAAGAAAATGAGGTGTTTGCAGAAAATGATGAGTTAGTCTTTGTTAGACTACTCAACAACCTAGAAAGACTAAAACAAAGAAAGCTGACAGAAGAAGAGGAAGAAGTATGCAAACAACTCGGAGTGACACTTACTAAAAGTGGATATTTGGTTGAAGACATTTTTAATGCCATGGTGTGGATGACATTGGATGAAATGAAAGAAAGCATCAAATCTCACTCAACAACAACAGAAGAAGTAGACTTGAACAAACCTCTAAAAGTTGTAATTCCTGAGGAGAATCCAAAACCATTGCTTATCTGTAATAGAAATGATTCTCAAGAAAAGAGGGATGTACCAACCAAGGGGGAACACCAGGGTGGACAAAATGAAGAACCATTCCTATCTACGACCCTGATTAAAGAGATTCAAGCTTACCAACAGTATGTTCAAGAATTTGGTGAAGAAAGTTTGATCACAAGAGTACTTAAGAAAAGCAGAAAAGAAGCATCTTTCGAAATTGGAGAATGCTCTGGAACCAATAAAGAAGATGAAGAGATACACACCGGCAGAACATGCTTTGTCACTCCCATTCCATTTCACTCACAAGATCAACAACATGAAGAAATAGCTACCGATGAAGACATAGAAATGGCCCAGCTGGAGGAAGACATTGATGATCCAGTAAACTGGGGCCATGATGATTGATTTAAGAAATAAACTTTTTGATTCATTGAAAAACATTATTTGTTTCTACATTCTTAAATTCTCCTATGTTTAAATCCTTATCTTATTTCTACTAATATCAACTATGATATACATGCAGAAAAAAGATTTGATATTATTTCTTACAATTGGTCTCATCAAAGAGAAAGTCAGACAAACAAAGGTGTGCTTGATAGAAACAAGATCCACAAGTCTTAAAAAGGGAAACAAAGCAAAAGTTACAACTAAGCAATGAAACAAATAGGTGTCAGAACGAAAAAAAAAAAAAAAAAAACTCTTCTAGAACTATACTTGTAGCAACTTTTTGTTAAATGGACTACATAAGTCCTTCATAAAATAAAAAGGCAATTATAAAAAGAAAGATTTCAAAGGTTATGTAACCAAGACTATGTTTCACAAAAATATCATGAAGGGGAAAATTGTTCGGACTTTGTTTTGTTAGGTTTTGATGTTTTAAAACTAAATTACCATAATTTCCTGAAAAACATTTTATTAGATTCAAATGTATAAGAGTTAATGTCAAAGAGACTAACATTTATGATGGAAGCACTAAAAAGAAATTACATATGTGAACAATCAAAGAGTAATAAACAATATTGAATAAACAACTATGATTCAGCAGAAGTCACAGTAGCAAGCCACATATTGGAACTATGATTGAAAGAATAGTATTGTTGCAAACCCTAAAAGAATAAACCAATAAGAGGGATGCAAGTTGCAAAGACACTTGAACTGACCATAACAATAAGTTGCTCATCAAGCCGTTGCATAACAAATAGTTTAAAACGGATCATTTTTCCAAGGATTGCCTATAAAAAGTTAAAGACTTTCCTCAAATCTACACAGTTGGTTATAGAGAGATAGCTTACATATCATATGTACAAGGGTGATCAATTAAAGGTTCGATACAGATATGAGTGATTTACTTGAAAAGAGCTAGATCACTCTCAAGCAAATAACTATCATTAAAAAGAATAGTTCAGTTAGAGAATAACATGATATATTTTGCATTCAAGTTATTGCTGTATCAACCATCCGAACAAGATCAAGATCACTCTGCCAATGTTTGTCCGATCTACTAAAAACAACATAACTATTCATCCAAATAGACATATTTCAAGAAGAACAAATATTGACACAAATCTACACTAGAAGCTTCATAAGACTACTAAGAGTCATTCCAAGGAAGCACAAACCGCCCGTGAACTTTGTAAAGAGTTTTGGTCTCAGGTTGCCATCTCGTATAAGAAAATATGAGATTTTTCTTTAATAATCCGTGGTTTTGGGGGAATATGTGGATTATTGCCTCATAGAACCAAAGTGCTATGAAGTATGAATGTTGGATTTGGTATTTGAACCACCTTAAAATAATTGTGTCAATTTATCTATTCCTAAAACTATATACTTACTACTACTTTTTATTTGAATAAGGTTCACTTGCGTTGCATGTGGTGTTAATGATTTTTTAAAAATGATTTGCTAGTTTCTTCATTTTTCTGTTTACTTTTAATTATTGGATGTTTTTTTGTTTTTAATCATTACAATTTTTGAAACTTATAAATTGTGTTGTTGTGCTTTTAGCTTTTTTGATACTTTGTTTTCTGGTCATTTATAATGTATACTTTTAGTCATTGTATAGCAACTTATCCTACAATTTTTTTTTTGTTGGTTATTTTCATTCTCTCTTTTTATTACCAAACATGAATTCATTCACTTTTATGAGTGTGTAAATTGAAGATAATCCAAACTTACTATCTTAGATAAACACATTATTGTTGGAGACTTTGTTTATGTCGTTTCTGAAATTTATGACGCTCTATAGAAAATAATATATTATGTTAGAGAAATCAAACTTTCAACCCCAAAGTATATATATTTATACTAAAAATACGAAATTCCCTCAAAATATATATAAAGCCCCACTTTACCACTCAACCTAAGTTTTGTATCATTTTCATATTTCATTTTATATTTCTTTTTTAGTTTTCCCATAGCTACGACGAAGGTTACTAATCTGACGTTAATGTGTACATAGCCTTTCATGTATAGGGCATTTTAGTCATTTTTGCAATGCTTTCTCTGCTTTTATTACCCAAAGAGAAACTTCATTTTCTTCTTCTCCGGCAACGGTTTCTCTGCATTTTCTCCGACAATGACCTCATATGTTAATTTTAAATATGATAAAACTCAAAAGTATTTTAATGTTTTCTTCAAATTATTCTATAGAAAAATAAATAAAAAATAGAGTGAAATCATATCAGAGATATTGAACTCAAGATCAGTTAATTACACTTAGGTGTCAAGGCCCCACGAATAAGAACCCACAAAAAATTAAAGACGTACAACATAGCTCACAAGCATACACCAAGAATTTTCCTTTTCTCCCTCGTACAACATAATACACAAGCATACACCAAAAACTTCAAATCTCATATTTGAATCCATCACATACGTATACGACAATGATGAGACAAACCATATTTCAATCCTTTTTCATCATCCATAGCTTTAACTCCAAGAAATTTGTCATCGACACCGTTGATATTGTTTATGGTTTGATTGGAGCAAATTCTCGATTTTAAACATTTATTCGCCACACCATGTTTATCACTACGATTACAAGACATGACATCTCATCACCAAATTTGACATGGAATATGGAAATGCTAAAAAATTACATTGTGGGCCAAAGTGGATTTGGTGGATGCTTTAGGGGGAAATTTGTATTTTGGACTAATTTCGATGGGGCCAAAATATGATTAGCTCCCAAAATCACACATCAAATCTCACATTGCACCCCAACCTACGAAGTGTCTCACTTTCATAACTTATTTAGCTATTTGTCCAACTTTGCCCCCTCCCGTCTATGAGCGTTAAAAATAGTAACGAAAAATGGTATGTGTATGTCACATGAAGATTATTTTGGTCATTTTGCTTGGCGCACAAAATAGGAATTTGCTATAAATTCAATATTTAATTAACAATTTAGTATTTAGAATATGTTTTTAAATAAAAATAAAAATAATTATTTTAATAATTTAAAAATAATTATGGGGCCAAATTACAATTTCCCCCCAAAGTATCCACAAAATCGTATAGTTTACCCCTATGTAAAATTTTTCTCATAATGGTATCTGACTTTACTTCCCCCCCCCCTACCACTGACGGACGTTAGAAAATTCACGTTAAATAGCACGTGGTCTTCCACGTACGTGGCAAAAATATCATTTTTCTTAGCTAGCTAAGGAGTAAATGTATTAAAAGTACAAACCTTAATCTCACACACTCTCCTTCTCTCTTCTCCCAGTGTAAGTTCCCATCTCCGGGTCCACCGTAATAGCCGCAATCTCCAGTTAGCCCCACCATAGCCACCGCCATCTCTGGGTGCAAGTTCTCATATCCGGCCCAAACCCTACCCACTCTGGTCACGCCTATCATAACTCTAGTGTCATCCTCCTTCGATTCTAGCCAAGCTCCATCTTCGATCTCCCTCATTCTCTCCCCTGCAAAAGTCGTGTTTAAAGTAGAAATCAAAGGCTATAGAGTATACATACTAAAAACCCTTGAAAAAACATGCAATTGACATAAAACCCATAACCCTTATTGACGAGTTCATCAAAGAGAGAGAGACGGGCATGAATGAAAAGAAATAGTTATGGATTTTATTGAAATACTCTTCAAATTTGAGGGAGAAAATTAGGCATACGGCCGATATGTATATGGTTTAAAACAAAGTATCAAAATTGAGAAGTTGAAGAAGCTATGACTTTAGATGATTTTGACCTCATAAAAGCTGTCATGGCTGTCAGGTTGGTTTATTTAAAGAATTAGGAGAGATAAAGTAAAGGTAAAGTCATGTAAGAGGAAGAAAGGGGATGAGAAATCGATTGATTTCGGTGGTGGATGGGTTTCACCAGAGAAGGTGGGTACGTGGATCCAATTTCATACATGAAATTGAAGATGGAGACGTGTAACTATGGGTAAGAGTTTTTTTTTCATATCTTTCGTTTACTTTGTTTTCATTATCAAGATAAGAAAATTGAAAATGAAATAGAAAAATGCATATCTATCATCTGGGTTAAAAGAGAAATTTAAGAGAAATTTTGGAGGGAGTGGACAAAACCAAGATCGGGTTATGGGTTAATTTTTGTTGTGGAAAGTGAAGATCGGAAAAAATGGTTGGTCTTTTCTCTAGATTTTCTTTTAGTAGGAAAAACTGGAATTGTGGACCCCACTCCATTTTAACATTTGAACTTTAAGCACCCCAAAGTTTACATCGAATTCCTAATATTTCCCTTGAGTTAACATCGTGGAAGACCACGTGTTATTTAACGTGACTTTTCTAACCGTTGTCGCGGCTAGGGTGGAAAATATGAAAAAAAAAATATAATGTCAGATATCATTATGGGACAAACCTTAGGTTGGGGTGCACTATGTGATTTGGTGGATACTTTGGGGGGGGATTGTAATTTGGTATAATTATAAGAAAAATACTATCCTTACAAGATTTAGTAGTTGTAAGGAATGTTATAAAATTAGTTGTAAGGCTAACAATGTTGTAATTATAATTTGTATCATATTTAAATTTAAAGTTAAAAAAATACATTACTCTTAAAAAATGAAATTTAGAAGTTATTTAATTTATTTTGTTATCTTTCATTTTCTTCCATGAACCTCATCTCTCATAGATCCACCACCATTACCACCACTACCACCTCAAATAACATCATTAACCCAAAAATCAATTTTTATTTTATTTTATTTATTTCTCTAATTTCTTACTCCTTCGTTCAAATTAACACATATGCAAAACTCATCATTTATAGACCCACCACCACCATAACCTTAAATTTCACTATTTACAAACCTAAATTCAATTTTTTGAATTTTTAAATTTGATGATTAAAACCCAAACTCATATAAAGATTTGAAAAATTGATGATTTGGAAATCTAATAATATCGTATTCCACACCTAAACCAACACTGTCATGGTTACAATCGACCCCACCACTACCCCTAACCACCACAACCAGTATCCCTGCAACTACCACCACCGGTATCACCACTACCAAGAAATATGTTCACCTTGCCTTGCTAAAATGGAAAAATAAAATATATTTAGTTTCCATTAAATCAAACAGCTTTCTTTAAACGTATCTCCTATAGATTCTAGTGTTCTTCTCTAACAAAATGCAAAGATTTGTCAACAAAGTTCTCCATTATTTTTAAATCTTCTTGACATTATATCACATTGCCTTAATGCATTTTCTTAGAATATTCACAAGTAATTATTAAACATGTTACATAAGTGCCTAATATTTTGATACTCACCAACAAGTGTATTATTATAGTTACATTTTTTTTCATATACCTCTAATAATGTCTTTCTCAACCTATGATGTCTCACTTTCATACACAATTTTTATATTTGTCCGATTTTGTCCTCTCCCGTTCATGGGTGTTTAAAACATTAATGGAAAATCATACATGTTACGATTATTTTGGTCATATTTTACTTGTGATGCAAAGTGAGTTTTGATTATATTTTCATAATTTAGTTTGTCATTTGATATTTAAAATATATTTTAATTAAAATAATAAACAATTATTTTAATGGTTATACTTTATCTCATTTTAAATTCAAAGGCGAAAAAATGCATTACTCCAAAAAAAATAATAGATTCTATTATTTTATCCTTCACTTTCTTATGTCAACCTCATTATTTATATACTCACCACCACTACCACCTCAAATTTTACCATTAGCACAAAAGTTAATTTTTGATTTGATTTTATTTGATTTGCCAATTCATTACTCCTACCTTCAGAGTAACTCATTTGCAAAAGTCATCATTTATGGACACACCACCACCACAACCTTAAATTTCACTTTTACAAACTCAAATTCATTTTTTAATTTTTCAAATTTTCAAATTGAAACCGAAACCCATATGGATCTTTGAAAATTTGATGATTTGGAAATCTCACAATGTTGTATTTCCTCTAAACCACCACCGCTATCCCTATAATCACCGCCATCACCGCCCCTAACACCACTATCCTTGTACGCCAACACCGTTATCACCATCACCAAGAACGCAACGACTTCATTGCGGTGACAGCCCGAACCCGACCCAATGCGAAATCCCAAGGTCGTATGGCCAAGACAAGCTAAAGATCTTGACAAGCACCGCTAAGCGTAGGGTGCGAGTCAAGAGTTGAGCCATAAAGCTCAAAACAGAATGTAAAGCCATAACGGCATACGGAATAATAAAACCAACGCCTCCTGTGAAGCAATCATAAGTGGGACCAAAGCCTATAATTATCAAATAAGAAATACAAGGCCGAGAGACTACTATCTCTTGACAAATCTATTTACTCGCGTGGACGCAACATTGCGCAAGACGGACAACAACCCATCGGCAACCTAAGGCCGGCAGCAACAAGAACCCAACCTCAAGAACAACAACTCAACGGCTACATGCCGGAGGAACAAATCAACTAAAGGAATAAGAGATTAAATACTAACACTAATCCAATGTCTCTAACTAAAATTGCCGGAGACGAAATAACCATAACACAATACTAGAATAAGCGAGCTAAAACCTTGCTCTCTGAAGATGACATAATAACTTAAATAACATAATAGTCTAACCGAACTCGGCTCCCAAAATAAAACAATAATAAGATACTAACATAACTACCCAAGTAAAGTTTACATAACTTCACATCCGTGTCTCACAAGATAATAAATACTAATATAATAATCCAAGCTATTGCCCTAAGACCACCGTTATCCAACAAGCCCGAAGCAACGCCGCACTAACGAGCTTATCGCAAAACTAAGGAAACAAACACACGAAATGAGTCATAATGACCCAGTAAGTTACTAAATGCAATTGTATGGCATAGCATGACGTTGCATGGCATAATGCACAAGCATATATAAAATCATGGCAACTTAATCGTATACCAACAATAAACTTGTATTAAGACATCAAGTATCATAAACTTCATAAATCACATAGCACGTTATCTTTCATATAAGTGCTCATAGTAAGCCACATAGGATGTAGGGTACCCAAATAGTGTCGTTGTGTTGCTCCCGCATACACAATGTTATACTTTATCGTGCAACATCGATGCTCATGATGTCATCGACTTTCATCGAGAATCATTCGATTTAGCTAGCGACCAATGTCGCACGTATTGTTACGGCAAGGGGGCTACCCCCATTGCGCCAACAATGGAGGGGTGTGTGAGGTCCAGTGTACGGCGATCCATAGCGAATACGATTCTACGATTCGATAGGCGATGTATCGCCCTACCCCGATAAAAACCAAATCCAAATAATGCCACCTGACTTTTATGAAATGCACAAGTAGATATTTACTCGCATGCTCAAACAAGAATCAAGACCGATCATAGCGGACATATCAAATCAAGTAGGACATAAAGTTCTACACACCAATTTAACAATGCACATATTTGTACATACTTAACAAATCCAACTAACTTATCAGTATAGTCCAAGAACCACATATGGAGGTATTCATAACCCCCAAGTCACAACCCAATCAAACGTAGCATATAAGCTCAAGAAATCACAATGTGAGGTCTACTATAGCCCTCTACTCGGGATTAAACCAAAGACTATTATTTAGTCTAAGAACAACCATAAATCAAGACTTAGCATTTAAGCTTTGCTTAAAGGTACACCGGACTCAACCATAGTCCCAACCGTCATATATACTCGACATTCTCAACCCAATCTCAAGGGTACCAAAACCAACCCATAGTCATAACCTCGCAAGTGCTTCGATGTGCACGCGACCAAATTCCCTAAAAGAGAACTCATTCAAATAATCATTTCTTAAAGTAATACGAGATCATAGGTTGATCTCTAATGCTCCGTGCCCTAACGAGCACGCCCTAAATAAATCCCCAATAAGCCTCTATATCGTGGGTGTCACAAATGGTACACAATTTAAGATGCTTGGGTACTCACAATCAAAACCAACCAAACCCGAACATCGTAGGATTTTAACCTAATGCTCACCAACATGATATTGAACCTAAAACAACTCCATTGAGTCTTAATTATCACACAACATTAAATACCTATTTCATAAATCCCCAAATTAACATATCATTCACATTTATAACAATTTTCCCAAAAATCATTCGGACTAGATTCCTAAGATTTAAATCCATAGAACTCAACAAAATCTTATACCCATTTTACAAATCACATAATCTCAATTAAATGGTCATACTCATATTATCTAGTGAGATCACACATCCAAATTCCCAAACTTATGCCTACTTTCATAATAAACCCAAATAAAATGTAAACATGATTTCTAGCATGCTCACAATCCTAGAAACACAAGATGAGGAGTAACAATATACTTCCACAATCATAGAAGTCATCCTACATATGCTCTTAACAAGTTCACATGCTCAAATCACAAGTTAAAAATCACACAAAGCAAGTATGTGTACTCATTGACCTCAAATAGCATAGAGTTTGTTTTCCTTAGGATCAATGAGTACAAAATCAAAAGAAGAAGGAGTAACTTACTAGTATTTTACACCCAAGAAAGTAAAGAAGAAAACTAATCGGTTGAAAATGATCTACTCTTCAAGCTCTTCACTTCTATGGCTAGGGCTTGAGCAATGATGAAGAGGAACCATGGAAGGTCAAGAAGGACCCTCAAGAACTCATGGAGGAACTAGGGAGAAGCCATCCCTGTTTTGGAGAGAGGAGGGGAGAAATGAGAGTCAAACTCTCCGATCAGGCTTAAAAGGGTTAAAATCCGAAGGGACAAGTGTCACCACATTGGGTCACTTAAAATCTGATTTTGGCTTAATTAATCCACTCAATCACTCATTAATCCACCCATAAAACTTGTTAGAGATGTTAGGTATAAGTAAAGAGGGTTAGGGAGGTTTAAGTGGGTTTAGAAAAGGCTCGATAGGGGTTTGGGTGTAAAAAATCGCTCAGCACAAAAAGGGAAAAATCGTAGATGGTCTCGATGTTGAGGCGGGCGCTCACAAAGCCCAAGCGGGCTCTATGCCGGGGCTTGACTGATTTTGAATTGTTCAGCCTGAGGCGGGCTAGTGGTCGTACCATGCGGCCGCCTCGTTTAACCCTTGAACTTGGTCTAAACATGTCCTAAATGGTCCCAAACTTATGGGCAACCATTCTAAGGTCTAACCCAACTCAAAACAAGTCGGAAACACACCAACAACTCAAACAACTCGGAGCGAAACCGGAAGCGGTGCAACAACGCAACCGAACGACGAATGAACTCGCAATCGAACGAAAATGAAAGGAGACTTTTAAGGCAAGTCTAAGGGCTAATGAAGAAGCTTAAATACTCTAGGAAGTTGAACAACAACTAGGGGAAATAAGAATTCCAAAGGAAAGACGACGACTAAT
>JABEVN020003881.1:0-16532 GCA_013146195.2 Codonopsis lanceolata | reverse complement strand
GTTAGTATGGGAGGTTAGGAAGGGTTTAGAAGGGGTTTAATGAGGGTAGGATAGGTATAATTCGTCCAAACTCAAAACAGGGCAAAAATCCCGTAAGAGACATTTTATGTTGAGGCGGGCGCCTCACATTTTGAGCCGGGCGCATGGGACTCTGACCCATCTCCAAATTTGCAAATTTGCTCCAGAAGTTGAGGCGGGCGCCTCACATTTTTGAGCGGGCACATGGGACTCGAGGCTGGACAGTCAATCTTGTAAAATCGACCATAAATCGCTGCAACTCCAAATGAGGTGATTTTTGATTTTTATGAAACTAGACTCATTGAATTATATTTTAGGATTTTAAATTACTCCATTTGGACTTATATACATCAAGATATGGTTACAACAAAATCAAGAAGTACAGAAGTTGTTTTTCTGAAAACTGAATTCTGGCACAGTAAGTCAAGACCTAATTGAGGTACTTAGACACCTTGGAAAATTACCAAATTTTACAGAGAGTATCCTAACCTATGAAGGTAAAACATACTAAATTTTAGAAAATTCTATTCAGTGGATTAGTACCAGAATTTTCGAAGTTTCAAACATGGTAACCTAAAGGAAATCGCTAAGGGCAAAACAAAGCAAGAGGGTTTATAAACTTCCAAATCATCGATAGGCTTAGGGAATACCTCAACTTAAAGTATAACACATCTAAATATGTTAATAAACCATCTTAAAGAGGTCTAGGACCCAAACCGAGGTCACGAACACAAAAGCAAGAAACAAAGCTCAATCGCGTCGCATTCAGGCTATCGTCAGTCACACTTGTGACTTTAGCAAGTCAACAACTATATGGAGTCTCTTAATAATGTTTTTGATCTTAATATGGTCTCTCAAACATATCTAGACCCTCTCGCAAACCAAACATACATCGACAAAGGAAGGAGTGCAAGTAAGGCACGCAAACCGAGATATTGGAAGCGGGTGTTACAAAATTAATTCAATAAATAATTAAATAATAGTTTGATCCATTAACTTGTACCTATTTTCAATTTATGTCCTACATTATTTAATTCAATTCATTTTGTCTGTATTTTGATTTTTTTCAAATTCCCCACACATCGGGATCGTTACAAATGTCGCTGTATTCTAAAATGACAAAAATACCCTTACTTGGTTGAGACAAAAAAACCTTATTCGAAACTAAAAAAATATTATGGTTTTACTTTCTTAAATATGTTTGGGAAAGACATTATCAAATTTATATGAAAAATTATATCATAATGTGAAATTGTCGGTTAGTATCGAGATAAATAAAAGCAAATGGTAGAATGTTTGGATTATTACGCATGAATAAAATAAGATAAATAAGTTTAAAAAATGTGTCATAATGTCAAGAAGATGAAAGAATGAAGTATCATTTGATGAATTTGTGCCTTTTGTTAAGGACAATACTGGCATAAATTTAATAAATGCTTAAATAATAATGATTTTGAAAAAAGTGTCATAAATATTATAAATCACTTATGAATTAAGGCCAAAGAAGTAAATTTGTAATAAGCAAATTAATTTCATTGAATAATTAAATAATAAATTGAAATGTCATAATATTATCGAAAGACAAAAATACCCTCCTCGGTTGAGAAACTAAAACTTTATTCGAAACTAAAATAATAATATTGTTTTACTTTCTTAAATATGTTCGGAAAAGACATTATAAAGTTTATATGAAAAATTATCTATAGTAATAGAATTGTCGGTTAATATCGAGATATTAAACAAATTGGTAGCATGTTTAAAGTTATTACCCATGAATAAAATAAAAGATAAATAAGTTTAAAAATGTGTCATAATGTCAAGAAGATGAAGAATGAAGTATCATTTGATGAATTTGTGCCTTTTGTTAAGGACAATACACATAAATTTATCATGCCAAATAATAATGATTAGAAAAAAGTGTCATAAATATTATAAATCACTTGCCATGAATTAAGGCCAAAAGAGTAAATTTGTCATAAGCAAATTAATTTCGTGAATAATTAAATAATAAATTGAAATATC
The DNA here is from genome assembly GCA_013146195.2 of Codonopsis lanceolata. Classification (NCBI taxonomy): domain Eukaryota; kingdom Viridiplantae; phylum Streptophyta; class Magnoliopsida; order Asterales; family Campanulaceae; genus Codonopsis; species Codonopsis lanceolata. Next base: position 14,492 of record JABEVN020003881.1, on the reverse strand, counting down.
GCCCAATATTTTCTGAAAGACAAAAATACCCTTACTCGGTTGAGAAACTAAAACTTTATTTGAAATAAAAAAATAATATTGTTTTACTTTCATAAATAATATGTTAGGAAAGACATTATAAGAGTTATATGAAAAATTGTATCAATAGTAATACAATTTAATTTAATTTAATCTAATCTAATCTAATCTAATCTAATCTAATCTAATCTAATCTAATCTAACTACTTATAAAAGTGTAGGTTGTCTCTTACAACTTAATGTATGGACAAATGTACCCTTTAACTTAATAAATCACTCACCATTAATTAAGGTCAAAAGAATAAATTTGTTATAGACTAATTAATACAATGAATAATTAAATAATAGTTTGAGCATTTAACTTGTACTTATTTTCAATTTGAGTCCTACATTATTTAATTCAATTCATTTCGTCCTGTATTTTGATTTTTTTTTTTCAATTTCCCCCACCTATCAGGATCGTTACAAATGTCGCCTAATATTTACTGAAATGACAAAAATACCCTTACTCGGTTGAGACACAAAAACCTTATTCGAAACTAAATAAATAATATGGTTTTACTTTCTTAAATATGTTCGGGAAAGACATTATAAAATTTATATGAAAAATTATATCTATAGTAATAGAATTGTCGGTTAGTATCGAGATATTAAACAAATTGGTAGCATGTTTAGTTATTACCCATGACTACTTATAAAAGTGTAGGTTGTCTCTTACAACTTAATGTATGGACAAATGAATTTTAACTTAATAAATCACTCACCATTAATTAAGGTCAAAAGAATAAATTTGTTATAGACTAATTAATTCAATAAATAATTAATAGTTTGATCCCTTAACTTGTACCTATTTTCAATTATGTCCTACATTATTTAATTCAATTCATTTGCCAATATTTTGATTTTTTTTCAATTTCCCCACCCATTAGGATAAATTACAAATGTCGCCCAATATTTAGTGAAATGACAAAAATACCCTTACTTGGTTGAGACAAAAAACTTTATTCGAAACTAAAAAATAATATGGTTTTACTTTCTTAAATATGTTCGGGAAGACATTATAAATTTATATGAAAAATTATATCTATAGTAATAGAATTGTCGGTTAGTATCGAGATATTAAACAAATTGGTAGCATGTTTAGTTATTACCCATGAATAAAATAAGATAAATAAGTTTAAAAAAATGTGTCATAATGTCAAGAAGATGAAAGAATGAAGTATCATTTGATGAATTTGTGCCTTTTGTTAAGGACAATACACATAAATTTATCATGCCAAATAATAATGATTAGAAAAAAGTGTCATAAATATTATAAATCATTTGCCATGAATTAAGGCCAAAAGAGTAAATTTGTCATAAGCAAATTAATTTCGTGAATAATTAAATAATAAATTGAAATGTCGCCCAATATTTCTCGAAAGACCAAAATACCCTTACTCGGTTGAGAAATAAAACTTTATTCGAAACTAAAAAAATAATATTGTTTTACTTTCTTAAATATGTTTGGGAAAGACATTATAAAATTTATATGAAAAATTATATCTATAGTAATAGAATTTTCGGTTAGTATCGAGATATTAAACAAATTGGTAGCATGTTTAGTTATAACCCATGAATAAAATAAGATAAATAAGTTTTAAAAAATGTGTCATAATGTCAAGAAGATGAAAGAATGAAGTATCATTTGATGAATTTGTACCTTTTGTTAAGGACAATACACATAAATTTATATCAATAATGATTAGAAAAAAGTGTTGGGGAAATTATAAGATATAAATTGAATCTAAATCAATAAATAATATCAATCTAATTTAATCTAATCTAATCTAATCTAATCTAATCTAATCTAACTACTTATAAAAGTGTAGGTTGTCTATTACAACTTAATGTATGGACAAATGTAACTTTTAACTTAATAAATCATTCACCATTAATTAAGGTCAAAAGAGTAAATTTGTTCTAACTACTTATAAAAGTGTAGGTTGTCTATTACAACTTAATGTATGAACAAATGTACCCTTTAACTTAATGAATCATTCACCCTTAATTAAGGTCAAAAGAGTAAATTTGTTATAGATTAATTAATTCAATGAATAATTAAATAATAGTTTAATCCCTTAACTTGTACCTATTTTCAATTTATGTCCTACATTATTTAATTCAATTCATTTCGTCCTGTATTTTGATTTTTTTTCAATTTCCCCCACCTATCGGGATCGTTACAAATGTCACCTAATATTTACTGAAATGACAAAAATACCCTTTCTCGGTTGAGACACAAAAAGCTTATTCGAAACTAAAATAATAAAGTACGATGTATTTTGTCCTGTATTTTTTTCAATTCATTTTGTCCTGTATTTTGATTTTTTATTTTAATCGAGGAAAGTACGATGTTAATAAAGTTTTGAATGCGACATCCTTCTCATTCAATCGACATGGATACGATAAGTACAACAATATTAATCTTAGCATCTTATTCGTATTCGTACCTTAGACAATATTAATATTAGCATCTTACATTCATATACATTTGATCATTAGACAATCGTTATATATTTAAAATGTTTACTTTCTCAGGATTTGAATAACTATTCATAGCTTGTATTCGTATACATTTCATCATTGGACATTTAAAAAAAAAAAATTAATATGTTTACTTTCTCTTAAGTTCAATAACTGTAACTCAGCTTTCTTCCCCTTAACTTAATGAAAAATATATTTCACAACCAATGCAATAGATTTCTGTTTTAAGCAAGACAATACGTGCAACGCACATGCCTTTTCCTAGTTCATTAAAGAATCCAACTTATTCACTATAAGTAGTATCATAATTCAGTAACTACAATGTGGTGTCCCGATCCAAACCCCGAGGAGGAATCACGAGTCAAGCCGTCCAAATAAGAACTATAATTCATGAAAGGACTCAATTATAAAAAACTACGTGACGCAACATTGTAGACGAAACACGACTCGACAACAAAAGGCCGGATTATTTTAAAATTTTTCAAACCTGATATACTAGTTAAGGAAAAGTAAATCAATTCATCACAACTTTACAACCGGAACCCAACACTAAACAGTTTATAACTAGAGCTAATTAAATGTTCAGTGGAAGATTTAAAACATAGTGATCCAACTACAAAACTATACAAGGCTCGATGTACATGCGCCGGCACTCAAAATAGAATACAAATAGCTACAAGTTATAAATGTAAAGACAACAAGTTCAAGTATCCCAAAGCGAAGTCTACATGACTTGTTATGCCCAACGTCTTTCCAAAAGAGTACAAAAAGAAGGACATGTCGAACAACCTCGTTGCGAGCGATCTTAGACAACCACGAACACAATAAGACTTTAACTGGAAGGACCTGGATGGTTCGGATCTAAAGTAGTAAAAGGGAGGGGGTAAGTCATAAAGACTTTTTAAGCTAACAATTATGCATGTCATGGCATTATGTAACATACATAGCAAGATATCATTGTTAATATCAAGTCAATCAAAGCATTCATTCATATAAACACTTAGTTCACATATCCATGGTAACATGTTGGTTTCACATAAGTGCTATAAAGTAAACCACATATAAAGAGGATATGTTATATAACCGGTGTCGCTTCGTAGATCCTGAAATAAAAAAGGTTATTTTGAATGTACTTGTCGGATGCACGTGTATGATACATCGACCACTATAATATTGTTCCAAGCGCCCTTTGGTTACGACAAGGTACTCTTCTCCACTGTGATCAGTAGTGAAGGGTGTGTGCAATATTTTGGTTCCACGACCCATCACTACCACGAATCTCACAATTCGTGACGACGATGCATCGTTTAGCAACTAGACGATTCACGTATGCTAGCTAGACTTATGGTATGCCAAGTAGGTGTTTACTTGCCACTAGAAATCAAGTAAGGAATGAGCTCGACAAGAGAAAACTCTTCAGAGGCAAGTAGATATTTACTCAATCAATAAATCAAGTAGGGAGCGAGCTCGACAAGAGCGAACTCGTCCAATCAAGTAGGCATGTTACGCTACGAAATTCAATTCAAGCATGAATATTAATCACATTAAGAATCTCGAATGCTAATCCATAACTCAAACAAACTCTAAACGTCATAGGGATTTAATGAAAAGTCGGTATTGTTCAATAACTCCCTAAACTCAACTCCGATGAGTCATTGCTAAAAGTGTAACCAAATAAATCATGAATACTATATGCATTCCAATACTCTTTTTTATGTTTTCCGTTCATTTAGAACACAATAACCAAGCCATTCATGACTTTAGCTTAGCAATAATCCAATTCTTGTGTTTGAAACCCTAGCATAGTCGATTTTGTTAAACATACAATTGAAATTTATTCTTTGACAAGAGTTGTTCCTAAGAACATTTAGAACATAATTGATGCTTTTCAGAAAGTCAAATTCATAACTTAACAGGGCATCCCCAAGAATTTACAGATTTTTTGCATGATGAAATGGATAATTCTACTTTACTAGAAGTCTTCCTAAACATGTTTGGAATAACTATAATGAAAGAAGCATGTCACTTTATTTAACATTCAAAACCTGGGAATTGAGAGCTTACCTTAAGCCTAAGATTAATGGATGAAAGCACAAATAAATCAAGGATAGTAATAGAGGAGGGCAAGGGCTTTGAAAAGGCGGTCCTGTATCACCGATCGGGTTACCTGGAGCTCCGACTAATGATCACACTAGGATGAAAGCTTCACAAACTCACCAATGGCTTCTAAGTTCAGTAAATTCAAGGTGGAAGACAAAGGAGGCTGTCAAGGGGGTTTAATAGGTACAACTAAACCAGAATCCAAGTGAAAGAAGTTTTTAAGGCTTATAATTGGTCAAGAAATGAAAGCCTTTGATTAAATAATAATCCAAGGGCAAACGAAGGTGTGCTAGGCTGAAATGATCGGACTTGGGACAAGGGGCAGGGGGTTTTCTACCAAAACAAGTCAAAAACCCGAAATCTGAAAGACAGAGTTTTCATTTGTCGTTACTAGACAGTTAATCTTGTAAAATCAACCATAAATAGCTCACACCTCCAAATGAGGTGATTATTGTTTTTTTTATGAAACTAGAGTCTTTAAAATATATTTTAGCCTTTTAAATTACTCCATTTGGACTTATATTCATCAAAATAAGTTTACTACAAAATCAAGTACAGAAGCTGATTTCCTAAACACAGAATTCTGATCCGAAAATTTCCACCTAATTGAGGTACTTAGACACCTTGGAAAATTTCCAAATTTTACAGGGAGTATCCCAACATATGTAGGTAAAACAAACCCATAGGAAATCTCAATCACTTTAGTAGATTGGTACCAGAATTTTCCCGAAGTTTGCCCAAAAACAAGACTGAATTTGTGAAGTAATAAGTTGGTCATCTTATTTCCAAATGCAACAAGTCTATGAACAATGATTGTGCAAGCATGATAAAAACTAGTACACTTGGTCTAGAACTCTAACTCAAGTATTATCAAGTAATGAAGACAAGTCTCGAAGGAAAAGGAATGCATGGATGTATCCTAAGTTCCCAATGATCAATTACAAGCAAGAAGGGTTTCTAACTTATCGTTAAGCACCTTAAGAACAAAATATGGACCAAGAACCATGAATCCATGAGAATAAGACTCTTAGGTGCCGTTTGGTAGCCAGGATTAAGGTCAGATGTGATTAATAAGCCGAGTTGTCTGATGTTTGGTACGTAATAGGTGATCGGGACTAATAGCACAAGTTATCCGGATAAATTTATTATCCCCTCACTATTAATACCAAGGGGGAGGGTGGTATTATTAGCGCCCTCACTAAAAAAAAATTTGGATTAACAGTTGTAATCTCAAAACTACCCCCGATATACAAGTGAGGATTAATAGCGAGGGCACTAATAGTATTGTGATTAATAATACTGCTTATCCTTCTCCGACTACCAAACAAGCCCTTAGAGACTTAGTTAGACGTTAGGATGCTGAGGCAATTCTTTAAGCAACCACAATAAGAACATGTTAAGCATAGAAGACTTTACAAAGTAACTATGACTCAAACAAGCAATGTAACCTAATCAAACATGATTATTAAACGTTAAAAATGAAATGAACTATCTAGCATGTTAAACATGTATAGATATCAAGTCAAGCATGTATAGATTCATGTAATGTGGGTAAAGAATGCCGAGCCAGAAATGTTTTCATGTTGAGCAAGCAAGATTTCATAACAAGCAAGTAGGGATTCATGTCAAGCAAGTAAGGGATGTCAAACAAGTAGTGATTTGGGTCTTCACATTCTCCCCCAGAAAAAGGAATTTAGTCCCTAAATTCAAACTGGTCTCAATGAACAATGATAGATATTTCTCACGCATCTCAACCTTGGTCTCACACGTAGCTTCCTCAAATGTGATTCTTCCCTAAAACTTTGACTAACAGAATCTGTTTAGTATGCAATCTTGCTCTTTCGTAACAAGGATCTAAATCGGTTTTTCAACATAAGACAAGTCAGGTTCAAACGATATCTACTCATAAGCAAGAGCATGTGATTCATCCTTCATATAATTACGAAGCATAGAGACATGGAAAACATCATGAATATTAGACATAAAATGTGGCAATATAACACATTAAGCCAAATATTCCACTTTCGCTAGAATCTCAAATGGCCCAATAAGTCTTGAGATGAATCTAAGATCTCTATCACATACAATGCTTATTGGAACACCATGCAATCACACAATATTATGAAAATATAAGGATGCTAACTGAATAACACTATAGGTTATCACAATAGGTATAACATATGAAGATTTCATCAATTTATCCATAACAAGACCTAGTCGTAACACTCCATCTATAGAAGGAATGTATATCCTGCCTGTAAAGGTCAAGATGCCAACACTGATCAATGCAAACTTAGGAGTCTTATTCTGTGACGACCCGACCCGGACCCCAATGCGAGATCCCGAGTCGTGCCGTCCAAATAATCAATAACACAAGCATGCATAAGTAGGATTATAAAATTCATGTGGCGCAACATCGCATACGAATAACAACTCGGCTACACTTGGCCGGAAAACAACTAAAAGTAAACAAGTCTTCGGCGACGTTACAGCCGGAACCCAACAACTACTCCTACAATTATTAACACATGCTTATAATAACCTCAACGGCCACAACATGCCGGAGACAACAATAACAACAAAATTAAACGAGCTTTAGCGGAAGAAAACCGTAGTGAACCATACACATATAAACAGGCTCGACATAAGTCGGCATACCAAAAGATTACAAGTGTTAAGTAGTTAAGTTACAACAACATCAAAAACCCCAAGCCAAGTCTACATGACTTGCTTCCCAACGTCCTTTCCAAAATGAAATAAAAGGCTAATCAACAAGTCCAAAAGGATCAACCTTTAGAATACGAACAACCAAACGTGGAATAAGCGAGTCTATCTCGTAACGTCTCCTCGGCTCGGATCTAAGGAAAGACAAAGCAAACAAATAGGGTAAGTCGAAAGACTTAGTAAGTTACTACAATGCATGTTCATGTTATAGCATGGCATTTATCACAATTATGGCATGTTATCATCATTTACACTTAGCACATTATCATCATATGGCACTTAGCATATTGTTCACATAAGTGCGTAAAGTAAATCATACAAGTAGGATATGATAGTCACACGCCGCTTCAGTAGTTCCTGCAATAAAACTTTATTATACTTTATCGTGCAACATTGATGCTCTGTGAATGCATCAACTTTTATCAAGTACCACTCGATCTAGATAGCAAGCCAATGCGGCACTTAACTGATACGGCAAAGGGGCTACTTCCCCATTGCGGCCAACAATGGAGGTGTGTGTGAAGTCCTTGGTGCGGCGATCCATAGCGAGCACGAATCCCATAATTCGTGAAGGCGATGCATCGTCCCACCTTGACCCAATAAACAAACCAAATAATGCCAGCTGGACTCGATGTGATGCACAAGTAGATATTTACTTGACTAAACCAATCAAAGACCGAATTCGACAAGAGCGAACTCGACCAACCAAGTAGGGTATTAATCTCTACTATAAAATCATATCAAGGCAATTAAATTGCACAAAACCAACCTTTCATAAAAACTTGTTATAAACAATCAAACCAAGCTCATACTTGAGTAAACCAAATCAAACGGTGTTCAAACTTCGTAGGGATTGAAATTAGGGTTCAACACGTTCAAATATTCCCTAGAGTTGACTCCGTTGAGTCTTTGCTCTAAATTCCCAAATTTGGAGAAATTGAAGCTATATGCTTCATAACCCAACCTAGGTCATTTCTAGGTTCAACAAGGTATTAAATTCACCAAGGCAATGCAAAGTGATTCATGTTCATCATAGAGTTCATTTCATAAGATAGAACACATACAACATAACAACATAAAATGTAGTCTCCATTTAGGGCATTCTCATATGAACAAACTTCCAACAACAAATAATATACATGTCTCTAACATGTTTAAAACCTTAAATAGACAAGATGAAAGAATAATATAGACTATCACAAGCAAGAATTCAACCTATACATGCTCCTAACAAGCTCAAAATCTCAACATACAAGAAGATAGCATAGGAAGCATACATGTGCCCTCATTGACCTCAACCACCATAGGCTTTGTTTCCTTAGGGTCAATGAGAACTAAAAGAAGAAGAAGATGAAGAAGGTAACTTACAAGTTACACACCAAAGAAAGCAATGAAGGAAACCAATCGGATGGAAATGCTCCTCTTCTCGAGCTCTACAACTTTAATGAAGGACTCTTGGGCAAAGGATGAATGGTTGATGAAGACCAAGGGATGAGAACCTCAAGAAACCATGGAAGAGTTAGAGAGAGGATGAAATTCGTTTTTGAAAAAGCTCTCAACAAATGAAGAGGAAATGAGCTGATTTGTGGCTTATAAGTGGTCAAAAGTTGGGTGGGACAAGTGTCAAGCCAATGTGGTCCCTTTCTTGGCTGATTTGGTGGCTTAATTGGTCACTAATGGGCTCTTAATCCATCATTAAAATTAGTTAGGGATGTTAGGACTTAAGTGGGAAGGGTTAGGGAGGTTTAGGATAGGTTTAGATATGGGTTTGAAGTGTACAAGTCGACCAATTTCAGAACAGGAGAAAATCATCCCGTAACAGGACAGCAGGTGAGGCGGGCGCCTCACCCTAGGCCATGCGGCCGCCTCAACTACTGAGGACACTCCCAAAGTTCAGACCATTCAGCAATTGCTCCCTGCATTTGAGGCGGGCGCCACCAGCCATGCCGCCTCGGCTTAACCTCTAAAACTTGATTCAAACTTGATCTAAATGGTCCCAAACTTTTGGGCAACCATTCTAAGGTCTAACCCTACTCAAAACAAGTCGGAAACGCACCCGAACAACCCTCGGAACAAGCTAGAACAAGGCGCGAACCACGCGACGAATGAGCAACGAATCAAACTACAATCAAACGCCATTCAAACTAGGATGTCTTGGACATGAAAAAGGTTTGTTCCCACATGATTAAGACCTGAATATAAAGCCAAGAACTCAACGAACACTTCGTACGTCGAAATAGAAGCAAATACGAGCAACGAGAGGAATCGCTAAGGCCAAATTCAACGCGATTAAACCGGCGATTCAACAAACAAGTTTATATGATTCTAAACATGTTATGGACTTCTAAAATGATCTATGAATGATTCTAAAACATTTATATATCAAGTAAACAAGCTCACAATCAACCAAGAAAGTATAAAGACAAGCATAGAATGCACATGCAAGATTATGGGGCGTTACATATTCTCACTCATTAAATCCAAAAATCTTATAACATCCGGATCTGTCACTTGTGCTTTCTTGATAAACTCAAACAAAACTATTGTAGCACGAATGCTTAGCAAAAACAATGCTATAAAGATAATGTTTCCACTTGTGAAACGTGAAGATAATCATAGCCAATTCGAGCTCATGTTTCAGATAATTTTGCTCGTAAACGTAACCCAATCCTTCCATTGAGGCGTCACTATAAATCACAAAGTTCTCAAAACCACGATGCAAGGCTAAGATAGGAGTCAGAGTCAATCTCTTCTCACCCCGAAACTAGCCTTGCACTTGTCACTCCAAATAAAAGCAGACTTCTTCTGAGTCAAGTTCGTCATAGGAATAGCAATCTTGGAAAATCCGTCAATGAACCTACGGTAATAACCCGCCAAGCCCAAGAAACTATGGACTTCGGTCACCGTACTAAGAGTCTTCCATTTAGCAACAACTTCTACTTTCGATGGATCCACGACAATACCAGTACTAGAACAACGTGCCCAAGAAAAGATACATTTCTGAGGCAAAATAAACACTTGCTAAATTTCGGAAAAAGTTACCTCTCTCGCAAAATAGAAAGAACCACTCTCAAATGATTCGTATGTTCTTCTCATGACTTTGAGTACACAAGAATCTCATCAATAAAAACCACAATAAAGCAATCCAGATAATTATGGAATATTCGATTATTTAAATCCATGAAAACTATACGGACGTTTGCTAACTCAAATAGTGTGACCACAAAACCATGACGTTTACGAAAACTATCTTCTGAATATCTTCCAAACGAACTCTTAGCCGATGACAACCATCGTGATTTAATTCTAATTCGATTCCTAAGATGAGATCCCAAGGTCGTGCCGCCAAAAGAAGTACAACAACAAATAATGGGTAAGGCTATAACAAATGATACGCCAAAGACTCAACAAATGCGAAACAAAAATGATTACAATGGTGCCCAAGCTAACAAGCTTAAAATAAATACAACCTAAGATATAATAAATCTCTTGGTCCAAAAATTAGAAAGCATGACGCTACATTAGACATGCACATTAAACCACCTCGTCATGTAATCGTATAGCAATAATAAACCAAGTCATCGGCGACATTACAGCCCGGAACCAACATTAAACTAAGTTTACAACTCTAGTCTAACAAACTCAACCTAAGAACATGCTCTGAAGATAACACAATAAACCAACCATCTTGAGATTACCATAATATATAAGTTATGTTCATCATAAAATGTACAAGGCACTCCACTAACACAAGTCCGCTCCCAAAAGATTAAGTACTAATAGCATAAGTACAAATACCAAGTACATCAAGTTTTGCTACCCTTCATAAAGTTTACATAATTTTATTTCCCATCGTCCCTGCCAAAATAAAATGTAACTAAACATGACTAGGTAGCAACCTCGCAAAGCTCCACTAACGTGACTTGCGAACTACTTTGATCCACCCGTGCGACTCGGATCTAGAAAAACAATCAAACAAAAATAGAGTAAGTCATAAAGACTTAGTAAGTTACTAAATATAACTTCCTCGTCATGGCATCATGCTCAAGAAATAATAAATCATGCTATCGACATAATATAATTTTTTCATCAATAAATCATGTCAAGGCATTCATGCTCAACCATCATATGAATTTAAGTATCAATAAATTATAATAATTCATTAAATCACTTTAACCATCATATCATATCATTTTCACATAACCCATTTTTTACATAAAAGTACTTGTGAAATAAATCATATAAAGAAGATATGATACCCATTACCATTTCCGCCTCGTGTCACTCCTCGCAAAAACACGTGCAAACCAATGTGTCCTCGATACCCAATTTGTGGCATCGGCGTCCCGAGACAATCACTGCCTCGAGTTCTATAGTTATCAAAGTCATGTTTAAAATACTACAACTATGATCAACTTCATCCCCACCGTCGATGGGTGTGTGCACCCGGCACGGCGATCCATCGCGATCACAAATCCATTCGTGAAGGCGATACATCGCCCCGCCAGACACTAATCGACGACTCAATTTAGACTCAAACTCAAGCACAAGTAATATATACTCACATGCTCATAATAGAAGAGTACAATGAAATGCACTCAACCAACCAAGTAGGTACATACTCTACAATTTTCCTAGTCATGCATTTATTCATAACTAGCACATAAACACATTAGAGAAAAATATAAAACTCTAATTTTAAGTGTCCTTCATACACTTATAAAATTCTAGGAGGCTTAACCTCTATCAATATTACCCCAAATTCTCAGAGGACTTAAGTATGTAGTTCATAAAAATCATATTAGTCCAAACGTTGACTTGGCTGAAGTCTTTTCTACACTTTCATAAATTTAGGGCATGTAAGCCATTGGCCACATTACCCTTCTATGTTCATAACTAAAATTCAAGACTATGTTCTCAAGGTCTCCAAATCACAATAACACCAACAAAACACTCAATTACCAACCATGAGCATAAATCATATTTTTCAAGCATACACACATTTTGCAATTTTACAAATATGCTTCCAAGACTTAGGCTATCAACATGGAGTGGATTAAAATACTAAACTACACATGAATAATAACCTAAACATCATCACTTAACAAGTTCATCCAACCAAAATTTCCAAGTAGGCATATGAACAACATGGCATGAACTAAAGCCCTAAATGCACCCATTGACCTCAAATAGCAACAAGAGATTGATTATTGACCGATACCAAGCAGTGGGCTACCCATTGCGGCCAACAATGGAGTGTGTGTGAAGTCTTTGGAAAGGGGCGATCCATAGCACCTAATCCCATAATTCGGAATACATGCATCGCCCCACCTTGACCCAATAAACAAACCAAATAATGCCACTGACTCGGTGTGATGCACAAGTAGATATTTACTTGACTAAACCAATCAAAGACCGACTCGACAAGAGCGAATCCTCGACCAAACCAAGTAGGGTATTAATCTCTACTATAAAAATCATATCAAGGCAATTAAATTGCACAAACCAACCTTTCATAAAAACTTGTTATAAACAATCAAACCAAGCTCATACTTGAGTAAACCAAATCAAACGGTGTTCAAACTTCGAGGGATTGAAATTAGGGTTCAACACGCTCAAATATTCCCTAGAGTCGACTCCTGAGTCTTTGCCTAAATTCCCAAATTTGGAGAAATTGAAGCTATATGCTTCATAACCCAACCTAGGTCATTTCTAGGTTCAACAAGGTATTAAATTCACCAAGGCAATGCAAAAGTGATTCATGTTCATCATAGAGTTCATTTATAAGATGTAACACATACAACATAACAACATATAATGTAGTTCCATTTAGCATTCTCATATGAACAAACTTCCAACAACAAATAATATACATGTCTCTAACATGTTTAAAACCTTAAATAGACAAGATGAAAGAATAATATGTACTCATCACAAGCAAGAATTCAACCTATACATGCTCCTAACAAGCTCAAAATCTCAACATACAAGAAGATAGCATAGAAGCATACATGTGCCCTCATTGACCTCAACCACCATAGGCTTTGTTTCCTTAGGGTCAATGAGAACTAAAAGAAGAAGAAGATGAAGAAGGTAACTTACAAGTTATACACCAAAGAAAGCAATGAAGGAAACCAACGATGGAAATGCTCCTCTTCTCGAGCTCTACAACTTTAATGAAGGACTCTTGGGCAAAGGATGAATGGTTGATGAAGACCAAGGATGAGAACCTCAAGAAACCATGGAAGAGTTAGAGAGAGGATGAAATTCGTTTTTGAAAAAGCTCTCAAAGAAATGAAGAGGAATGAAATGATTTAGGTTGGTCAAAAGTTAAAGCGGACAAGGTCAAGCTTAATGTGGTCCCTTTCTTTGGCTGATTTTGTGGCTTAATTGGTCACTAATGGGCTCTTTAATACATCATTAAAAATTAGTTAGGGATGTTAGGACTTAAGGGAAGGGTTAGGAGGTTTAGGATAGGTTTAGATATGGGCTCATGTACAAGCTCTACCAATTTCGTATCAGAGAAAATCATCCCTGCAACAAACAGGTGTGAGGCGGGCGCCACCCGAGCTATGCGGCCGCCTCAACTACCGGGACACTCCCAAAGTTCAAACCATTCAGCAATTGCTCCTCGCATTTGAGGCGGGCGCCTCACCAGCCCCCATGCCGCCCGGCTCCAACCTCTAAAACTTGATTCAAACTTGATCTAAATGGTCCCAAACTTTGGGCAACCATTCTAAGGTCTAACCCTACTCAAAACAAGTCGGAAACGCACCGAACAACCCCTCGAACAAGCTAGAACAAAGCGCGAACCACGCAATGAACGAAAGCAACTAATCAAACTACAATCAAACCATTCAAACTAGGATGTCTCTGGACATGAAAAAAGGTTTGTTCCCACATGATTAAGACCTGAATATAAAGCCAAGAACTCAACGAACACTTCGTGACGTCAAATAGAAGCAAATACAGCAAACAGAGGAATCATATACAAATTCAACGCGATTAAACCGGCGATTCAACAAACAAGTTTATATGATTCTAAACATGTTATGGACTTCTAAAATGATCTATGAATGATTCTAAAACATTTATATATCAAGTAAACAAGCTCACAATCAACC
>JABEVN020003880.1:0-16544 GCA_013146195.2 Codonopsis lanceolata | reverse complement strand
CCTGGAGGTAGCTAGGTTCGATTTCTTTGACTTCATTGTCGATCCTAGGGTTGATAGTAGATGTCTTCGTATCTACCGATGAATGGCTCTGTTCGGTACTCGATTGACTTTGCAAGCTCAAGTAGATAATTTTATCTTTTGGGTCCATTTTATTAAATGACTCATTATCATAATTATTATTATTTAACTGTCTTTTAAAGTAGGTGCAACTAAGAATAAGCAAAGACATTTATATTATTATTAAAAAGCACATTGTATGGGGTTATTACATTGTTGAGGACCCGGGGTTTAAGATCCTCAATATAAAAAGTGATTGAGAATGACCAATCCGTAAAGCTAGGGAAAGGATCATAGTATATCCGGCGGCCTACTGTGTCAAGCAGGGTGTCAAGAGAGACCGGCGTGTGTACCACCCGCAGAGGCTTATTAGAAATAGACTCGAACCTCGGCGAGGAGCTTTTTCATAATCGGTGCCTCTGTCTATCATACCTGAAAGCCGTCTCCTAGACCGTCATCATCTAAAGAGGCCAAAGCATAATCATCTTGGTCTATACACCAAGTATTTTCAATGGTGACAATGCTTGGGCTAGGGTCTGTGGTAACTGTTCCATGTCATCACGAGAGAATCCGACATCATCAAAGACTTCCTAACCAGGCACCTTTTCCCCATTCGGTCTATCTGGGTTCAGAAACATGAGATAGGTTTTAGTTTCCCCTTTACGCATAAAGTAACCATTTAAGGTTTTTCTATAGGGTGGAGAGGGGGATATTCATAAGAACGCCTTTCTCTTTCTCGCTTCTTTTTCTCACGTTGCTTTCATGATCGGGCTTACTTGGGGTAGGCGTGTCTCCAGCCCGAAAGGAGGATACATTCCTTAAGTTCATCTTGGACTAAATTGACTACTCCTTGCCGATTTCCTCGCGAGACCTGCGGCATATAATTCATTTTCCGAACATGTTTAAAGGGACCATATTTCCTAGGAAGTGACTTTCTTCCGATGATGTCGTTGGCAATGGCATTGATCACCTAACCTCAAAGCAGAAAAATACCGTTGTTCATGTTCTATCTCGAGGATTGGGATATCCTCGCTTTCCTTATTCTCCACGATCTTATCGGCCGAATAATTACTATGTGTCATCGTGGATGAATTTGACACCGGTGTAATGAAGAGGCTACCCCTTTACCCTGTGAATCCAAGGGCGTCCCAACAACAAAGCAAAGGTAGGCTGGAATATCTGTGACTTGGAACTCAACTAGCATGTTGAAGGGCCCAACCGGCTAACATTAAAGTGACCACCCACAAGCATCGACTAGTGTTGTCGTATGCCTTATGGGAAGGAGTGAGTTTTGATATCTTTATCCCCTTACTGCTGCTGTACCGGCAGGACATACATTCAGTGAAGACCCATTATCTATCAAACTCTGGGAACTTGCTCCAAAATTCAGCTGATGTGAAGAGCATCAATGTGGTTAGTTCCTTCCCTTGGCAAGTCTAGATCGGTAAACATTATTACGCTCCCAAAATGAATGTTCAGATCATCCGAGTAAGCTCATCGGGGAGGTTTCAATAGAACGACCGCCCGGCTTAAGTGACTTAGCCAAATATCACCTGGTCTTAGAAGCTACACAAGAAGCCCCGGATGGAAATGTTGGCTCGAGTTTTCTTCATATCCGAGCTAAAAAGAATAGCCCCTTGTTTCCGGTTACATTTTGATCTTTCCTCGTGTGGTCACCTCTTTCGTGGTTTGGCTAGTAGGCTCGGCCGCATCGGTAAGGTGGCTAACATTTCCACCAACCCAAGTGGCTTTTTCATCACATGTGTTTTGGCTACCAAGGATGGTGTCAAGAGAGCATATTAGCCTAGGCTCTTTTATGGATAAGGGTGGAGGAATATGAATGAGGATATGGAAGTGGGTGTTTATTTATTTCAAACTTGGGAACAAAAAGGTTTTCATCAACCTCAATCATATTGATTTGAGGTAGAGGGTTATTGACTATATTTGGTCTGGGTGGAGGTTTTTCAATAACCTTATCATCTATTAGGTCTGGATAGCATTTTGAGGGTGTAACATTTGTCGGTGAGGTGACCCTTTGGCGATGATATTCACGATGCTTGGGCATGGTTGCAAGTCACAGGCGGGGGGTCGAGTGGCTTATAATTTTCTAATGGCTTCAACACTCCTTGTGCCATTAGCCCAAAGCAATATTACGCATGCCCAGGGAGCTTGCGGTTCATCAAAATCTTGGCTTGTTCGACTTACCCCTGCTCGGATTTAAGTTACAGTCGGGCCATTGTTTGCTCCCACTGTATTGACAGACCTGTCCGACCCATAATACCATGGAACATAGCTATAATTTTGGGTAGAAAATGGCGTTGAGGCATTCCCTACCATATTGACAGCTGGAGCTGGTGCGGTTGTCTTTCCTTTGGATAACGGAAAGAACTAGGAGGCGTATTGGTTTTAGTTGGCCAGTCAGGTATATCATCATCAATACGGGCTCCTATCTCACTATTTCTTTGAAATTGGTATAGGGGAGGTACCGCATATGTTCGGGTAAATGGGGTGGAGGTTTTTGATGAACATTTGGCATGACTCGGTAGGATCGAGTGCATCAAAGCGTGCCGACAGGTTTTCTCTTCCACATTTGACGCAAACTTCAAGCGGGTTTCCTTTTCCGTTGGGTGCACGATTCAAGGTCCCTTCTATTTTCGGATCGGCGGTATTATCTTTGTATCTTTCAAGGAATGTTTCGGCTATTCGGTCCCGGTATTCATGTGCTAGCGTGGCCGACAAGACAACATTAACCATTGTTTAGCGGCTCTACCGGTGAGGTGAAAATTGGAAGCCATAGCCTCAAAGCTAGCTCCCCGTGACTGCATGTCGGTGGAATAAGACTTCAAATGGGATATAGGGCATCCAGTCCCGTCAAACTTTTCTATGTCGGGCATTTTGAACTTTGAGGGAAGTATTGCTGAAGGTTGCAATGTTAGGGCCCGAGTAGAAAATTCCCCTTTATTGAGGAGTTTAAGCATCATGGCCTTCATATTTTCCATGTCGGCCTCCATTTTGGTGGCTGGGGGAGTTGGTTTTTGATATATACTGGCTGGATTTGGGAAGGCTGGGTTATTTCCTGGTTGAAGGTTTTGGTAGGGATTTTGGGCTGGTGGGTTTTGGATAGTGTATGGATTCTGGGCTGATGGAATTTGGGCATTATAAGGACTCTGGGCTGGATATGGGTATTGGGTTGGATAAAGGTCCTCGGTTGGTGGGTTTTGGACAGTATAAGGATTTTGGCTTGGTTGGTTTTGGGTAGTGTATGGATTCTGGGTCGGTGGGTTATTGACGGTTTCGGCCGGGCGACCAAGATCATTAGGAGGTAAGTATGTGGTAACTTGGCCTGGTGGGTTAAAGCTTTTTGGGTCCATGTGTGGGCTATTTAGGAGTGGGTTAGTTGTAGGAAAAGGAAGGTCATTTGGATTCTGGGTGTTTGGGGGAAGATATGGTCGATAAGGCGGGTAAGGATATATGTTTGGGTAGTAAGGACTTGGTGGGGGATTGGGATTTGGGAGAGTGGTAGTATTTGGTGGGTTAGTGTTTGGCTGAGGAGTTGGGTTTGGAGGCACCAGAGATGTGGATGCTTCTTGGGGAATAATAGGGGAAGAGTTCACCTCACCACTGGATTATAGACTTTGCACCAGACTAGCCATTTGACTCATCGCTGCACCCAACCTTTGGTCAAACCATTCCTGCATTGCCGGAGGCGGAACATACCACAGAGCCCCGAATCGTACCCATGGGCATTACGATCGCTCACTTTCTTTCCGCCATACTACTCGGATATGTACCCACTGAACTGATTCTCGCCTTGCATCGTCTCGAAACTTATACCTCGACCGATTTACGCACTATTTTCCCGTATCAACCGGCCAGTACTATCTCTACCTTTCCAAATTCGGGCAAGGTTTCTGAGGAAAATGGGGGGTTTTGGAGGTATTAGAAGGCTGGCTGGAGGCTGTCTGGGCTTTGGAGTACAGCGTGCCTTTTTATTAGTATTTTATTATTATTTTTTTTTTGTTCCCTACAATTGACCGGATAAGCACCTGCTTTATTTTGACAGCCTCGGGACTTTCCCACAGGCGATAGATTCTTTCTCCAGTATAGGACCAACGTATTCCACACGCTTTCGACTCCCGTGGATCGTCCCGGCGAAGGGCCTATACTCTTTCCAGGATCCACCATCCGAAATGGTCTAGGTCGAGCATCTGAGAATTAGAAGTCAGCCCCTGTTTATTATTTATATTTATATGTTATATAATTTTTTGTGCGCACATATTATTATTTTTTTTATTTTTTTGAACTTGCGCTTTTTTTTTTGACATATATATTTTTTTTAATTGTTTTTTACAGGGGCTGGCTCATAATTCAGAAATGCAAAAACCGGTCGGTCTGTGAAGTGTCCTGAATAACTATATGCTTTCTAACGTTGGCTTATGCAGGGGGTAGGCTGGCCATGGTGTAGGGTAACAGTTCGGAATATATTTACATGCGTGCACGTGTGTGCGGTATCTAGAAAGCAGTAAAGCCTTTATTTATTTTACAGATATATGAACAGAAAATGAAACAGATCTGGCCTGTCTTGCTGTTATATGTGGATTTTCTCGGCTTTTTATTTTTGAGCGCAAGCAAGCAAGCACATCATTTTAAGAAATAGAAAGAAAAGTAGGGAAACTATCTATTCCTATTAATTACAAATTTTGGTTCTATGTCCCCAAAATAAAATGGCAGAATTAATGCAGATATGTATAAATGTACAGAATAAAATGAAAAAGAAAATGAACTGAAATAAATAATAATATAGAGCCGGAAGTAAAGCCCCAGCTCATTTGTTGTGCTGCCCGGAATTTATTGTAATATATAATATATATATATATATATATATATATATATTTTTTTTTTTTTTTCGAAATTTTTTTTGATATATATATATATATATATATTTATTTATTTATACTTTTTTTTGAATTTTTTTTTATACTCTTAAACATGCCTGTAACAGTTATCGGAACGAAACGGCTGCAAGATGGAGGATCGTATCCACAAATATAGTCACGGCCGTATGGGAACACTTTATTCAAATGCGTAAATTAATATGACAAGCATATCGGCCAAATTAAAACAAATAAAAACAAAAAAGTTTTATTTTACGAGTCTAGCCCTCCATTTTATTTAAAATAAAACAACTCCCCAGCAGAGTCGCCACTGTGAGGTTCCCGGGGTGCGATCCGCGCCCCGCGCGCCCTTGGATAGGGGTTCGCGTACGTGCGGATGCGGGACACCACTGCTCTCGTTCCACCCTCCCTTGTTTAGGGGAAGACGAAATCAAAAGTGCGAGAGGAGTGCTCTCTATATTAGCACATTGGAATGTGCCTCGGTTGCCTTGAGTGGATTTTGTATCCAATATGGGAACTGATGGTTTCCCGCATCAAGTTATCTCTTGTTTAAGGGATACCAGGATATGAGAATGCATTACCCTTTCATTCCCATTTTCCCTTTTTTAGGGGAAAACAGAAAAGTGCAAGAAAGGATATTGCGACGCCCCCACTATGGATTTATTAGAAATAGCCTTATGGCCCATTCAGATTACTATGGGAGCTTTCGGTTTCCCGCATCAAGTTATCCCTTGTTTAGGGGATATCAGGATATGGGAATACATCACCCCTCCATTCCCATATCTCCCTTTTTTAGGGGAGAACGAGAAAGTGCAAAGAGGGAATGTTGCGAGGCCCCACTGAATCTGAAAGTTTTAGAGTCGTCATCTTTATTTTAAGGCAAATAAAGCAAAACCAAAGAAAAGAAAAATAAACCAGAGAAAAAGAAAACGGGTTCGGAGGCTAAGTTACGAGTTGGGAAGGTGCTAGGCACCCAATTCGCCATTTCGGTCTCGAAATTGGTTTTTGGCTGAAGTATGCTTATTATCATATTCATCTCGCAAATAAATAAGGTATTAAAATGACAGGGAAATTTAAACAAATACATTCGTGGCTACATTATTTACGGACTCACAGCCGCTTCCTTCTAATAATTACAGGCATATTTAAGAATATTTGGCCATTATAACGGCTCTTTTACATAATATTCCCTACTCTAATCCGGGCAGCACAACGGCTTATATTGGCTACATTGCGCCGGATGTAAATAACAATTTTTAAAAATTAATAAAAGACAGAAAATAAATAAATAGGAATAAAAGGCGCTCTTAAATATTTTACCTTTTAGAGCGGCGGTGTGCTCGCTCTGTCCTTTAGGGAGAGGGAGTCTTTTGTTGTTTGTTGTTTTGATTT
Organism: Codonopsis lanceolata; assembly: GCA_013146195.2. NCBI lineage: Eukaryota > Viridiplantae > Streptophyta > Magnoliopsida > Asterales > Campanulaceae > Codonopsis > Codonopsis lanceolata. The sequence goes on along the minus strand of JABEVN020003880.1, from coordinate 10,200 downwards.
GGGCAGAATGACTACTTTATTTTTGAGGGTTTGGGTTTGTCAACTCGGGCAGAGTGACAGCTTATTTGGGTAGGTTTTGGCCTTTTTGGTTGGGCGGAACCTAGACTTGGTTTTTTGACTTTTCAGCTCGTTACTCGGGCAGAGTAACGGCTTACTTTGGGATTTTTGGACCTGGCAAATGAGGTCGATACCTAACAACTAGGCTAGGGATCACTTATAACCTATGGGTTTTTGATTTGGCAGAGTTTGGACGGGGTTTGGAGACTCTATGGGCTTCCACTCACCTATCTCGCACCTCTCGAACTATTTCTATCGGTGAAGACGAAGGGACAGGGCTTCTTTGCGATTTTTAATCGCGAACATGAACACTGAAAATGGGAGGTCGAGACCTCTATTTATACTTGAAGGCAGGGATGCGTCCAGAATTTCTGAGTTTGTTCTCCTGCATCAGCCGCTTGTACGTTGTGCTTCAGAAGTTGTACCTTGTAATTCTGAGAGAGAGCTACAGTGGTGTGCATGGTGCGGCCAAGGCAACCCTTGGTGTGGCACCAAGGGGCCTGCGGCACCAGCAGCACTATTCATCTTTCATTTTTTGCACTTTTACCCCCTGCAGTTCACTGTTTCGCGCATCCTGCTTTTCCTTTCGCATTTTTGACTCCTCTAACTTGACATTTGTTAAGTTTTAACAGTTCTTGATATTTTATGTCAATCACATATCAGGGGTACGAAATTGGGGTATCTACAATAGTCTCAACTCATTAAAGTTCATGTTAATTCATAAACTCATCTCATCATATTCACGTGAATAGGATCGCACATTAGATACAATCCACTATGCTCTAAGAACATCTAAAGGGTCTCTACGTCGAAATTGAGGATATGCTCTACAATATCCCTGAATGGTATTCCATTCCTCCAACCAAATCAATCCTTTTCTACTCGATGTTCATGCACCGAAAGATACTCATTCTAACCGTTGGAATTACAACTTAGTAATAACTCATTCTGCGCAGCCATTTTGTAAAGTTGACCAATAACTCATCATAACTCTAAATTTCATGAATCTTATTTATTCTGAAACTATCCTCTTCAAACTATAACTTAGACTTTTAAATCACTTCATTCGGATTTATATTCATCCAAATATAGTCACTTCAATTTCATGATAACAATCAGATTTACTGCTATTACACATTCTGCCCAATCAACTTGTAAATTAAACCATTAATTCCTCACAAATCCAAATTTCATGAATTTTATATATTCATAAATTAGACTCTTGAAACTATAATTTAGAACTTTAAAGTACCCTATTTGGACTTGTATTCATCAAAATACAGCCCCTCCAAGTTCATGTCAGAAATTTGTTTTTCTATTATGGCCTGTACTGCATGTCTATGATACAAATTTCACCAAAAATTCCTCATTGATCCAAATGACACATATTTTACATTTCCAGAAACTAGACTCTTTGAGCTAGAGTTTACCATTTTAAAACACTCCAATTGGATATGTATTCATCTAATTAAGATCACATTAAGATTATGTTAATAACCAGTTTTCCATGTTCAGACTAACTGTTGCAGCCATGGTTCGTGATTTATAAAAAAATACTTCCCGAACTCGAATACTTATGAAAATTTACAGAGCATTTTGTAACATACACACGTACAACATATAATATTTTTAGACAATTCTATGCAGTGGATTAGTACCAGTTGTTTTTTGAATTTGGCTTAAAACTGAGATTTTTTTGATTTTGAATGTCATGTTTCCAACATACCCAAATCAGATTCATGTATCATAATATGTCATGCTATAAGAAACATAACCCTTCCAATATTATGAGCTAGAGCTCTTAGCTATGTTCTCAAGAACAACATCATGTTATCCAACTAAAATCGCAAATCCCCAACAGAAATCCCCAAAACAGATTTCAGCTTATTCACACATCATTCTATAACATTCATGACATAGAAATCAAAGTAACATCATCTATTTCGAGATGAAACTCCCAATATAGATTTTGATTCGTTCATGTAACATGTCATAGCATTGAAGTCATAAAAATCACAGAATCATTATGTATTTCAGTTTCTTCCAAGGAGTAGCATACTTACAAGTCTTAAAACCTAGCAAGGGGATTTAGTATACGTGCCAAATCAGAACTAAACCAATGTACAAAAACTGAAAATGGATAGAGGAGAAACGATCTCCTCGTCGAGAGCTTTCCAACGGTGGTCTCGGCTCGTCGATTGGTTGACCGGAGCTCCGGGAATCGGCCAATCACCGTGAGTGATACTCTCTCTCTCGCCATCTCCCTCTCTCTCTGCGTCTTCACGGTTGATCCAAAAAATGAGGGAGAAGGTGAAGTCTTTCACCTATATTAGGGGTTGAAGGACACTTACATCCTTGCTAGGCCAAAGGGGATGGGCTTAATTGAGGGTAGAATAGGATTTTCATGCCCAAAATCAGAAAATAGGAAGCTGTCCCGGTTGCTACAGTAACCAGCCTGCTACAGTGATTTTCAAACGGCTCCAGTTTGAACACCGTTCGACGAAACGACATGATTTTTTCTCCCGACACTCTGTAAATGTCTAAAGTAAAAGCCTTAAAAATCTCAAACCAAACAAAAATCGTTCGAGGGTTCCTTGATCAAAACAACTCAGTTGCGTACCGAATCGGTCTGTACTACCTAGTTGACTTAATTATTAATCAACTCCAAATTAACTCCGTAAAGTGAAATACAATACCACAAAAATATTTCTAACACGTAGGGACTAATATATTATTCCATCAATTAATATTTTAACTGTCATACGAATTAACCATGTAGGGTCAATTAAAATACTAAAACACTTTGGGGTCGCAACCGCTAATTATTTATTTGCCCCTATACTTCAAATAATAATTTCTTATTATTATATCTAAATTTAAATAAGGGTATAATCATCCCCTAAATAAATTACCAACCTCATAGGAGTTAGTTAAACTACTTCATATAATTTATTTTGCTTAATTTGACTCCGTAGAGTCAATTACAAAACAATCAGATCCCAGAAATATAATAATAAAATTCCATAATTTTTTTGGGGTGTTACACACACCTCCACTGTGGCCACACTGCCCCTTTGTTGTAACCATTAAAACTACAAGAAAACAGAGCAATTGAAACGGCCTATTGCAACATAATTGAATTTAGTTACAATATGAGGTGGATATATAATTTTTAACCGGGAAACCCATTAGCCGCATCCTTTTTGGGGGGAAATTTTTGGAGGGAAAAATGGTGCCAAAATCTGCAACAATTTTTGCAACAATTTTAGTTTTTTTTAATTTAAAATTGCCATTCCCAATAAAAAATATGGCGTTTTGTGTGTTGACTATACAATTGAAAGACCTAACCCAAACTAAATTAATAATAAAAAAAACCCAATCAATTTGACCCTTCTCTCTTTCTTTCTTCTCTCGTGTGAGCTCCTGCCTCCGGCTTTCTCTTCTCAAAACCAGTCATCTCCTTCCGGTAGCCACACCAGGGAAGGTATAGGTAAGGTATATATGCTTTTCAATTTGGAGTCAAACTTGAAGCTTTTTTTTCAATCCAATCTGATTTTGGCTCATCATCTCCTTGTGGGTTTTTCTTGAATTGCAGGATTTCACCATATCCAAAGGTTGTGTTGCGTCTCTCTCGTCTCTCTCTCTCTTGTTGTTGTTCTCAAACCCTATGTTCATCAATTTATCAGGTACAGACTACATTCAATTGATGGATTTTGTTTGGGAATCCCTAATTTTGATTTTGACACTACAAAAAAAGTAGTTTTAAGAACCCCAATTTTGAGTACTATTCGTTTCTCCATTGCGGCGCACATCCAATATTTCATAACTGACCATTTGTGTTTCTCTCTAAACAAATCTTCAGTCATTAGGTTTGTGAGAAGTAGGTGAAACGCATTTGGGGGAGAGAGGAAGTTAAGTTGCTCGATTTTGAAGAAGTTTCCTCGGTTGGATTAGGTTACCAGCTTCCGAGGTAAAAAAAAATTAATCTAAACCTCTAATTTGGAGTTTACTATGCAATAAACATATCAAATTTGTTTGATTGGGTTTGAATTCGTTATTATACTATTCTAGGGTTTTGCTTTACTTAACATTTTGGTTTCAGATTATTTGATTAGGTCTCGATTTTGTGAATTTTTTTTTTAAATTTGGGTTTGGTTATTAATTCAAATGGGGCTGATTTATTTGATTTTGCTCAATGTTTTTTTTTGGATGTAAATGAGCTGCTTAAGGTCTACGATAAAGAAAGAATGTCAAACCAGACCCTATTGAAACTCAGCGGCATTGTCATAATTATTATTATTAGAAATATTAAGAAATGATGATATACTCAAGAGCCTCTTCTTCCCAAACTCCCCCCAGAATCAGAAGCTACCTGTTTTGTTCTCACAACACCTGGGAATTTGACCCAAGTAAAGAAAAAAATCAGAGAAGCTGCCCTTCCCATAAGAATATCCCATGCATCAGAATCTGCATCAATCCTGCTGCCTGACGACCTTCCAGATTGATTAAGCACAATCGCAGGAACTCTTAACTAAAAAACTCGAGTATCACCAAATCTATATTGCTAGCCAGGATACAACTTTAAATTGCTAAAGCCATTCAAATTGTGAAGCTCAACAGCCATCTGACTGACAATCACTCCAAGACTGCATCAGCAACTTCTTGAAGCTATCTTTGGAGCAACCATTATAAGGTACAATTTTCAACTTAGAACAAGGCACCAAAACTTTAAAAGGATCAAAGCGCTTAAGAATCTCAGGATCTCGATCATAGTCCTTTTCTGTCACAACAACAATTGGCTTAGAAACGACCTTTGTCTGAAGTTTCAGAAGTCTCCTTTTGATAATGTAAACATCCTTATGTTGAAACTGGTGATGGTCACTATAATCTAGTTTATCAACATAGAATGGTCGCATCATCTCAATTCTCTGCATGAAGGAATCAGCGGAACCAATTTTCTACATTTGTTGTTCTCTTATTGGCAATCTAATTGATGTTTGTTTATTAGGATAGCTTATTTAAAGATAGCTTATCACTTATCAGTCACATTTGGGGACTGCTTCAGTGGGTACAACTAAGCAAGTGGGTAAAGTAGGCTCGATACAATCAACCAATAAACTAGTAGCTGCCAACCAACCAAAATCAAAACACATAAACCGAAGAATTAACTTAATTTCATGTTGAGCTTTAAATTATCAGACTAAGCAAATTGGCCCCAACGTGCCCTTACATCACACGCCTCCAGTGATCACGTGAATCAAGGCCTTCATCTTGAGGTTCAGAGCCTATAGCAGTCGGGTAAAATAATATCTCTGCACCTTGAAGAGCCATTGCTCGGGCTGCCTCTGGAAACCATTGATCCCAGCAAATTGCTGACAAACAATATGTACATTAGTTGTGCTAGATTCCCATCTCTAGTTTTCTGGCAAAATAAATGTGATAAAAGATTCAGAAACCTTTTCTCTGTCCTTAACAATATTTCATTAAAAAGCTGAAAACAGAAGAAATGAATACAATCATCTACATTAGCATGAAACATGAAAATTAGAAATTCACACCTACTCCAATTTTCGCAAACTTAGTTTGAAACACCTGTTTATCAACAGCATCGGGTCTATAGTAAGTACAAGTCATGAGATCAAAACCATAAGCAAAACTTGGTTTATTATTCGAAAGGATCCTCACTAGTATCGTAATCCATAACTTGGTTGCTTAAAACGTACCAAAGTTTGAAAGGTTTAAGCCAAACTTATTTTTAAGATACAGACTAAATGGCATGTCCAGAAAAAGAGAATCTCTGAATGGGATGGAGGGAGCATCAGATACTCACCTTGAAGCCAGTATCACCTGGATTAAAATAGAACTTCTCTTCATACCCTGAAGAGAAGTTTCTTTCTCCTTTTGGAAATAAATCATAGAAGCTATTGGAATAGATTTGAGAGAGTTGACAAGAGCTGCATGGGCTAATTAAATAAGAAATGCAGTCCAAAAATCTTCAATCAGTTAGTCTAAAGATCTGCCCCCTCTTTCGAAATCAGTCTAAGTAGTCCTAGGATAGAAATGCTTCACTCGAGAAATGAATAGGCAAAATTACTCATGGTACAATAACCATGTTAGTGTAACAGCAACATCCAGCAGAAATGGGGAAAGGCTTAGATGTTGGTTTAATTAAAATGTAGTTAGTATAGGGTTATAAAATCTGCAGTTTCATGTGTCACACTTAGGTTCATACCTATTTGAATCACCTTCCAAATCTAAATAAAGAAAAATGTCAAAATCGACCAAATTAAAACAGCATAACACTTTTTCAAATCTCTATGAGAAAGAATGTTTAAGTATATCTGTGTACACACATATCGGAACAAAAAAAAAAGAATCATGTATCCAACCTCAAGTAATTGGAACATATGCTGAATGAGTTTGGTAATGCAGTTAAAGAGGTCATGGGCACAAGTTTGCTAGGATATATAGTGGAAGACAAGTTTTCTAGACATATAGTGGAGAACAAGTTTGCTAGACAATATTCATACCAAAACAACAAGAAAATGTTGGGTACACAATAATTGGCAGCCATTGCCAGAAGCTCTCAGCTAAATGTCAAAACAAACACTGCCAAACGTCCTCATCTTTGGTAAATTACTAGAATACCCCTAAAGCTTCTCCTTAGACAGCTTGCCCTTTTTGGTTTTTGATTGGCCATCTATCTCTCTCTCTCTCCTCTCTCTCACACGCACACACAATAAGTGATTGTAATAGTACATTTCTCTAGCAACACTCCCCAAAAACACCATCTAAGCCAATAACATTTATCCACCTCTTATTTATTAACTCTATTCTTGTACTGCTATTTTCCTGATCTGTAGATCTCTCCCCCCCCCTTACAATCAAGTACAATTTGCAGACAAATTTAGATTCATTTCTTTAAGCTCACTCCCTTTGCTTTTTGTTAATTCTCCCTATAAAGTTTCCAACCCCCTCATTCCCTAACACACCCGAGGTGGAACTTGGAAGCAACAGCCCAAATCTTTTACACTTTGACATCTTCAACCCCTGAGATTTTCTTGTTTACCCATGTTCTTGGTTCACTTTATAAACTCGCAGCATTTCAAGACATCAATGCTGTCATAAATTTAAAAGTAAGATCATTACCTCTTTTTTTTTTTTTTTTGATAAGTAAAAAAATTCATTAAAATCAAAGCGCCTAAACGAAGGCGCAACCATGTACATTAAGAGTATACAACACTAACTAAAACAAACTGAACGTATCCACTAAATCCCCAAGGGACTGATGTATATTTTCAGCCTCAAACCCCTGATTCCACCACCAGTTCAAAGAATGCATCAATTGATCCTTTAGTTGGTCCAACGTCCGCTCCACATTGTCGAATGCTCTACTATTTCTCTCTCCCCAAGTAATCCACCAGATTGCGAGAGGAACTGCCCCCAAAAAGAATTCCTCCTCCTACCATTAGTACTAGGCCAACACAATAGGAAGTCCTTCAGTGATCTAGGCATTACCCATTGGATTTTGAACAGCCTTAGTATCATATTCCACAAATCCGAAACAGCTTGACAGTGGAGCAAGAGTTGATTCGTGCTTTCGCTGCACTTCCTACACATGTAGCACCAATTAACATAGATCTTACCTCTCCGCCTAAGATTATCCCCGGTTAGAATGGCCTCACGACAAATGTATTATGTATTATGCTCACTTATAACATGTTTTGTTGATATTTAAATATTTGACGTTTACTACTTGTTTTTACTCCTTCATTTTGCTAATTTATATATAAGTTCTAAATGCAGATGTCTAACGATCGGAGTTGGATGTATCGTTGGGTTACGGATGGGGGCATGGGAATTAGATCTGAGTTTATAGAGGGGGTACGACAGTTTATCGATTTTGCACTTGGCCATCCTGAATGTATGTTTAGAGACAAAATACGGTGTCCTTGTTGCATTTGTTTGAATAAAAAATTTCAAACTCAAGAGATACTTAAAACACACTTGTATAAAAAAGGATTCAAGCCTCATTACACAATATGGGCTTCTCAAGGAGAGAAGGACCCATCAATCTTTAGACAACAATCAACATCAACTCAAGATCCTGATCATGAACCATTGGTTGTTGAAGAGAAATCAAATCCTTATATTGATATGGTTATGGATATGGCAGGCCCCGATTTTAATTGGGAGGAAGAGTTTCCAAATGCAAACTCTCAAAAGTTTTTTGACCTTCTTGAAGCAGGGCGTGAGGAATTATATGAGGGTTGTAAAACTTACACGAAGTTGTCCGTGGCTACCCAACTCCTAACTCATAAGTCATGGGCCAACATGAGTGAGAATGCCTTTGATAATCTTATGTCCACAATTGGTCGTATGTTGCCAGTTGGTGCAAATATTGCCAAAACATTTTATGACACTAAGAAAATCGTCACTAAGCTCGGACTTGGTTTACAAAAGATAGATGCATGTCCTAATGATTGTATGTTATACTACAAGTCAACTCAAGGTTTAATGGAATGTTCAGAGTGTGGTCACCCACGGTATAAACCAAGGAGAAGGGGTAGTACGAAGCATAAAAACATACCTTTTAAGGTGTTACATTATCTACCGCTTGCACCTCAACTCCAAAGGCTTTATATGTCAACAAAGATAACAAAGCATATGCGGTGGCACAAAGAATGTCCTCGGGAAGAAGGTGTGCTTTCTAATCCATCAGATGGTGAGGCATGGAAGAATTTTGATCATGCTTACCCAGATTTTTCCTTCGATCCTCGAAATGTGAGGCTCTGCGCTTCAGCCGATGGATGGCCATGAAGCAGGAATACTTATTCTTGACTTTACTGATTCCTGGTCCTAAGAGCCCGGGTAAGAACATTGATGTGTATTTACGTCCATTAATAGATGAGTTGATTGAGTTGTGGTAAGATGGGGTTGATACTTATGATGTATCAAAGAAAAGAATTTTTAAAATGAAGGCACTTATGTGAATTGTGCGACTTTCTACCTACGGTATGTTATCTGGTTGGAGCATGCATGGGAAGTGTCTTGCCCTTATTTTATGGACAATAGTAAGTCGTTCACACTCGAGTGTGGTGGGAAACAATCCTTTTTCGATTACATCACCAATTCTTGCCACCCAGTCATCCTTACAGAAGGAACAAGAATAACTTTATGGCTAGTAGGGTTGAGCTTGGGTTGGCACCACCACGCTTGAATGGTAGTGACGTGTGGGATGAAGTATCAAGATTACCAAACATCAGGTTTGGTAAGATGGGGGCGAAAGAAAAGATTGCAGGCTTTGGGCAATGTCATAACTGGGTGAAACGGAGTATATTTTGGGATTTACCTTATTGGAAGACCAACTTAATACGCCATAACTTGGATGTGATGCATATTGAGAAAAATGTCTTTGATAATGTTTTCAATACAATCATGGATGTCAAAGGTAAGACTAAGGATAACGTGAAAGCTCGTGTTGATCTAAGAAGTATTGCAAGCGTCTAGATTTAGAATCAAAAGAGGTGAATGGGAAGACTGTGAAGCCAAAAGCGAGCTACACTCTCACAAAGGAACAACAAAAGTTAGTTTTAGAATGGATCAAACAACTTAGGTTTCTAGATGGCTATGCATCAAATTTGGGTAGGTGTGTTAATGTGGAAGAATGCAAGATTTATGGCATGAAAAGCCATGACTATCATGTGTTTCTTGAAAGGTTGCTACCTATTGTCTTTAAAGACCTCTTGCCTGATCCTGTTTGGCGTGCTTTGATAGAGCTAAGCCAATTCTTCAGAGACATATGCTCTAGTATTTTACGTGAGGAGGATTTGAAGAAGTTGGAGGAAAATATCATAGTCACTTTGTGCACATTAGAGAAGATATTTCCTCTAGCCTTCTTTGATTCCATGGAACATTTGTCGAAACATTTGGCCTACGAGGCAAGAGTTGGTGGCCCAGTGAATTATCGTTGGATGTATCCTTTAGAGAGGTAACATGTTTTTGTCATTTTCTATTAACTAGATTCAATAAAGTATGAAAACCAAATATATAGATGATAATACTTGTATAATAGGTTTATGAATGCGTCGAGAAAAAAGTGAAGAATAAGTCTCGTGTGGAGGGTTCAATATGTGAGGCATA
>JABEVN020003879.1:0-16564 GCA_013146195.2 Codonopsis lanceolata | reverse complement strand
CATTAACATGATATTAATTTGGCCGGTTATTTTTGTTTTTACGTACTTGCATAGAAGGATTTTTTAATAAAGTCTTTTGAAAGTTCTTGATCAAAGTTGTTTGAAAATTATTATTTTATTGTTTGAAAAGTTTTTGGGCCTGCCCGATCAAAGGAAAATATTCTCGAGCAGATATAAACATAGCTTTGCGATAAATCGAGCAAAAGTGGGGCCTGCCGGTTTGTATTTTAAGTTTGAATACCTCAACATGAGAAGGAGGACAACCTTTGCCCGATATTGTTTGCGGCTTTGTTCGCTATGGCGGCAAAGGAGAAAAGTCTCGTTCAAATAAATATCCAACCTAAATAATAAGTTAGCGGTTTAATAAACCAAGGCCTGCCCGATTAATGCGACCAAACTATTATTTAGATGTACGCAAATTAGCGAAGGGGCCTGCCTCGATAACATTAATTATTTTACCAAGGCATTATGTAAAATAAGAAAGAGTGAGCATTCGACAATTGTAAACTAAATTTTTAATTTAATTATCATTCAAAAATACATTTGAGGAGAATCACTACAAAACCTTTTACAAGCTATTTAATTCCCTCCTTGCTCGGTGGTTCTTCTCGGCGTTTCTAGCTCGACAAAGATTCTGTCCATTTCGGATTGCAAGTTGGGAGGAAGAGGAGGAGGCAGCTGCATCGTGTCTTGACTAGGAGGAGGAGGCATGTTTGTTTCCGAGGTTGGCGAGAGGAGGCGATTGTCTTCAACATTTATAACCACCGGCCGGGCCGGGCCGTGGAGCCGGGATCATCATCCTCATCATCGTTGACCTCACGCTCAAAGATAGCGTTCATTTGGTCAACCACGTTATTGGCCGAGTGGAGTTGAGAGGATCCATTAAGGCTCATCGCTTTCACGGCCATTGTTCGCTATGATCCCTAATTCATCTTCATTGTAGGGGACCAAAGCGTGGCTCTTCCCTGCCTCAAAGACACACACCAGTGGCTGCTTTCCATTGCGCCATCATTTCGGCGTTACATGTCAGAAGCTTCAGCTGCTTCACACCAAAGCATACGAAGAACATGGGTACACCCTTGGGAATAGTAGGGGACCAACTTCGCATCTACGAGCTACTCGAGCTCAGCTGACTGCTTAAAGTCCTCTACAGCAGCAGTCTTAGCAGCGGTGACCTCCCTTACAAGCCTTGCCTGCCAGGCTCTCTCCTTCTGCTTACCATTCGGCATGCCTTTGAGCATCCTCAGCTTTCTTTCTTTCCTCGCTCAAGATTTTCTGAGCGGCCACCTCCCCATTCTAAACAAACTCCACCTGGGCCTTCAGGCGATAATTTCCTCCTCGAGCTTGGTCAGCTCGGCAACCATGGCAAAGACCTCGTTGTCCTTGGCCAGCAAGTCCTCCTTATATGAGCGGGCAACCTCGTCGGATTTCTTCGTTTGCTCAAATAAGGCTTTAGCCTTATCTTTATATTCGTTTGCACGTTTGTGCAGAAGAGTAACCTTGGAGGTGAACTGCAAAACAAGAAACAAAAATGAGCAAGGAATATACATTAATATCGATTATGTTTATACGGCAATTGGCATAACATACCTCGCTGACCAGCAGACCAATTTCACCAAGCAGAATGTTGTTCGACGTTTTGGCATCGCCGCGAACAACGTTCGGCTGGACAACCCTCTTCAAAATTCTTTGCTCACAAACAACACTCATAATCCCCCGATCGCGAATATTTATTCCTTCGAGAGGGGGAACGTCAGCGACCTCGTTCACCAGTGCCCTTACCCCTTCTCGGGATACGAGCATCACAAAGTTGGCTCTTAACCAACTGGGTGTACCACTTCGTAGTAGCTCTTCGTGTCGAGCAGTGGGAGGTGGCAGTCCCGTGACCAGGGGAGTCAAAAGAGTGGGGGAAGGCAAGGGACCAGACCCTGCTTGAATAGTTTCTTGGGGTTCATCCTCCCCTGTCCATAATCGGGTGCTTCGACCTCCCGCTCGGGAATCGGTCACAGCTGGTCTTTTCCGAGATGTGTGCTCGGTGATTGGCGCCGTTACAGGAGAAGATCTTGGCTCGGTGGGTGAGCCAGAAGCCCAGGATGACTTCCTGCTCTTTTCAACATAAGGAGCCTTAGGTAAGGAGGCAGTGTGTCGCCGCGCTCTATCGACTCACCATGGCAAAAGAATGATCTCGCCTTAAAATCGGTCTTTCGCCGCCTTAGATATCCTTCACCACCAAAGAAAAGAGGATAGGTTAGAAAACTTCAAGATGTATTTCCCCTAAGTAAAAAGAAACATATGTACCATCATCATCAAAATCAAACCGGGGAGTGCAATCCCCCGCCAGACCGCACAGCTCGCACTCACTAGGGAACTTGCTGTTATGACAAGTCCCCCAAAATGGATGGACATGCTCGGGTGTTATGGCGATCAAGGGCTCTACACCTCCGTGAGGAGTACATCCCACCGAAGAAGACCTTTAGATCCCGCACGATTGATTTCCAATCAATCAACCATTGTTGACCTGACCCCGCAACTCGATTTGACTACCCCAAATACCTCCCAACATCGCCATACACCTATCTTTTGGTGAAGGTGGCATGTCGGTCATAGGTTAGAGGCTTCATTTCGTAAGAAGTCGGGCAAACAAACGGCCATCCCACCCGAGATTCCACAACGATGATCCTCTTGTCCCACTTGTCAACCTTAGGGCGAACTTAGTGAACGACTTCAAAGCCCCCCGCCTTGCGACGAGAATCCTGCCCGATCTTTTATCTTTGGTAAATTGAAAGAAAAAGTTTGCGAATATGGTCATCTCAGGTTCAAAGCGATCGACCAGCTAAGAGGTTGCTTGTTTGAAGGCGATCAAGATCAACATCGTGGTGAGTTGAAGATCGCATAGTACCTGCGTTCGTCTCCCTCGGGAATTCGACAATAAAAGGGTTTAACGGGAAAGCGCATCGGCGACTGAAGAAATCATAGAAGAAGACTATTATCTTCGTCTTTCTTCTCATCTAAGCGGAGTCATTTCGGACTCATAGGGAACTCCTCGATAATCCTTCTCGAAATCCCAATCGAGTGAACCAAATAACCTCTAACCTCTACAATCGAGTCAATTGACTCCCGGTGAGCAAGCGAGCTCAGATTATAACAATCTTCGTTATGGTGTCTCCTTCCTGCTTGAGGTCGACCGGCCAACTCCTCATCGCTAGGGATCCCACTCGAGCTCGCCTCATCCACCTCATCCTGAGCGGTGGTCATGTCATTTACAACCCTCTTAGTAGGAATTCGGCTGCTCGCCTCCTGGGTATTCTTTCCTTTAGGAGAACATCCTTCAGATCCAATCTGTTCAAAATCCGTCGGTGCATGATTTCCTTGGGCACCATGATCGTAATCATAAGCTTCTTGCTCGTGGTCAGAGTTATCGTCAAAAAGTCAAAGGGGAGAAGACATCTTACAAGAGATCGAGGAATATCTTGATTAAAGCCCCATAAAACTTATGATTCCTTGAAAATTTCTTCTCGATCTCCATAAACTACCCGACCTAGGCCAAAGCCCTAAGAATCTACCCAGAAAGCATGAAAATGAAGAACATACAGAAAAACCCAGAAATTTAAAATGAATTTAATGCAGAAACAGAAGAAGAGAATTAGGACCAGAACCAACTTACTTGCCCGTTGAATAGGGATCAATTTGCCGAAGGCGAAAATGTGAACTTGGTCCAGAATTGCAGAAGGAGAAGAAATTCTTATTAAGATGGAGGACTCACCACCGGAGAAATCAACGAGAAATAAAGAGAGCTTAAAGGCAAGGGGCAGTAAAAGAGACCAAGGGTTTAGGTTTTCCCCTTTTATAAGCGAAACTTGGGGAAAAAGGCGCCCAATCCAGCTCAAGGCCTTCTCAAATTCAAACTATGGCGGCTACGTACACTCGATCAAGCCCGTCATTAATGCCGCCTCGAAAACATGCAACCGATCATGACGTACCTAGCCGGCTTTCACCCCGGAAGAACCTTCTAGCTTCACCGCAGCAGGCGTTTCGAATGCATCAACTGTCACCAACAAAGCAACTCCCCGCTCATTGCCAATGAAAACAAACAGGTGTTCTGCTCCTAACTCAATCTACAGCGAAATCACAAATATGCTCCTTGCACCGATCATAAATACTCAGCGAACAAAGAGCAAGGGGCCACTGATGAGCTCGGCCTAAATCTTGGTCACGAGCTGGGCATATGTGCCCTCATGTGATAAGCACATGGAAGATAGGGACCAGGAAAAATGTCACCTGAGTAGGATAACTCGGGGAGAACATCCTACATATTTACCGAGCAGGAATCATCCTACCAATCTGATCGATCAGGGAACAAGGCTGCTCGAATAAGACATTTATCCATTCCAAGGCTAACTGTCAGATAACACTGGAGCCCGAGATTTAAGCCATGGCTCGTCGATTCTGTGATCAACCGCATTTATGGTCATAAAGGCCTATGATTTCGCCATAGTAATGACTCATCCCAGATTTCATTCCCAAAAGGCTATATATACTTTGCAATACTTCATTTTAAAGGTACGCTCACTTTTACACACCGAAACTTTGTCACTTTGCTTTCATAACCTTAAAGACTCACTCTCACGCCTAAGGGGTTTCGCGACGCCCTGCCTTACATTCCTTCTAAGGTTGTCTTCTTTTGACAGGGTTCCCACAAGATCATACCTTCACAAAAGCCCAGATATCTTAAACATCGCAAAGAACGGCCCAAGACCGAATTGTGTAGCATCAATAATCGTGAATATTTCAATTGAATTATATATTCTGAAATCTCAAATTGTGAGTTAAATTTGAAGGTTAGAACTCAAATAATGTTGTTTCGTAACATAATCTATTCACTTGAGTTAAGCAATGACACGAAATTAATTGTTATAAGGCTGATAAACCATGTTTTAGAAGGTTGAGTTCTTTCAAAGGGCAATTCTAGTGGTATTCTTTTGATTCAAAGAATGTCACTGATACTATTTGATCCTAAAATTTCTTTCAAATTCCAGATAAAACTTTTTTTTGTTGATTATGTTTTACGCAATGTCTATGAATAAAAACCATAGTAAGTCATTCTATAATATAAGACTCTATTTGAAAACATGTATTTGCTTATCATAAGTTGTATGTAGCTTTGTCTAGAGTTACTATGCGATATTTATAGTTGCAATAGTCGTACACGTTGAACGAAAATTATTATATATAAAAAGTATTCCAAAATTTATATTATTTTTTTTCAAATTTATAGGATTTTCTATATTTAATTTTACTATTTATAATTTTTTGTTTATTTTGTCAATATTAAAAAAAATTAATTACATATTATTTAACTTTAATTTATTATATAATTTTATACATATGTACAATCTGTGCAACGCACGGGTGCATCACTAGTCGGTTTAATTTCCTAGTCTATTTTTGCATCGCGATACATCAATGTTTGAATCGTGGTTCACCAGTTTAATTGACTAGTCTATTTTTGTACCGCTATACATCAATGTTTGAATCGCGATACATCAACATTTGAACCGCAATTCTTCAGTTTAATTGACTAGTCTATTTTTGCACCGCGATACATCAATGTTTGAATTGCGATATATCAATGTTTGAACCACGATACATTAATCCAATAGTTTTGCACCACGATACAAAATCATAAATAACCAAACCACGTCATCCACCTTCTTCTACCATCTCCTCCGCCGTAAGTCATCTTTTTTCTCCTCCGCCTTCATCTCTTCTGAAAAATCACAACACATCATAGATCCATTGCAGTTTCGTATTTCATAAATCAAAAAACTGTTTACCTTTCAGGGGCGTTGCCTATGAACCCGAAGCGACGGCGGTCGGATCCCATTCGTTATGCAACAATGATGATTTTCAAATCCATTGTGTTTGCTGGAGTTGTTGAAGGAGACGATAGCATTTTTGGAACAATATTTTGAAAAATGGACTTTATGTTGAAAAAAAAAAAGCGTGGACTTCGTTACAAACTTGAAAAAAGATCTGGCCGAATTTAACCCAAAAAAAGAGGGTAGTGGAGCGGTTACAATTTCAGAAAAGTGTAACGGCCCGCAATTAATCCTATTTGAAACTTGGAATAATTGAGGGCCGATACCTTTTTTTAGATTTATAACCGCTCAAGTGCCTCATTTTATTTTCTAACCGCATAAGTGCATTTTTATTATTTTCTTCCAAAATTGCCCTATAACAGTTATGAGCTTCCCTCTTTTGCGCTTCCGCAATAGAATCCTCACATACCTTCCCGATTGTTGATCTGAGAATTTCTCCTACATCCATGGACCGAAAGGGGAATCTTACTTCTCTTCTGTGTTAGAAATTCTCTTATAGTAGCTCACAGAGTCAAACTCTTTGCTAGGGGTCGCAAGAAAGGATGTTTTCCTAGTTCTGTCATGGCTCTCCACCGACACTGGGTGCAAAAGGGAAAAAAGATGCATGGTTATGCTCGTTTCGGGAGTATTGATGAATTGATGATATCAAAAGAGTTGATTCGAATATTGATTGGGAACTGGAGGGGTTTACATATCGGTGGATTTCATTTGATCTTAATGGGCATCGTAGGTTTCGATGTAACATCGATGGTTTCGATGCAACATCATTGGTTTCAATTTGGGCATCATTGGTTTCGATGCGAGCAACGTGGGTTTGGGTTTCGATTCTGGCATCGTTGGTTTCAATTCGGACATCATTGGTTTCAATGCGGAATCATAGGTTTCGATTCAAGTCTCCTTGTCTATCTTGTTTAGGAAATTCATCATATTCTGTAATTTATTAGGAAATTAAGTTGTAGTTGGTTTTGGTTATGACGGTTCCACTCTCTTTGTTCTTTCGAATTCTGCATCAGGAATGTTCAAGTGTTGTGCATATTTCTGGAGTTTTTTATGGACTTAATGGATATGGATCCCTGAGGCCTATATCTCGCTTTGTTGATGCATAGCTTTTGTTGTTATAAAATTCTTTCTCCACTTTCAGTGTTTTCTTTTGTGCACCGATTCCCAAATTTGGGCATTAGTTTTTACATTGCAAAGCCCAAATACATTACGATTCCCAATTTTTTAATTGCGAAACCCAATTTTTACATTGCGATACCCAATTTTTTTTAGCGATGCCCAAATTGGGACAGTGACTTTGTGCACGCGTCTTTCCTTCATTAAGGGTATCTTCATCATTCCCCCCCCCCCCAAAATGTACTTTAGAGGTTAAAAACAAATATAAGGGACTTTTTCGGTTATAATTTCATGATAGGAGACCAACCCAGTTATCACCCTTAGTTGAAATCCATTGAAAAAGAAAACTCAAATTTGAGCAAGTTAATTCATAGACTTGGGCCAAAGGGCAGACAAGAACCAATTAAGCCCAAAATTCTTTCTTATGTAGGCAGTATACTAATTAGAGCCCAAAAAGCTCACATCTCAATTCATCCAGGTCAAATGTACAAAGGGTGATAACCGGTTCGGTCCCATAGAATGAAATTATAACTGGAAAAGTTCATCATTTTTGTTTCCAACCACTAAAGTATATATTTTTTTATGATAAAATGATGAAAATATCATTAATGAACAACAAACGCGCGCACAAAAGCCCGCCGTCAAATATCAGCATCTCATAACTAAAGAAACGATGTCTAATTAAATAACATCGACGCCTGATAGGAAACGACATCTAATTAAGTAACAAAGAGACATGATTTAAATGAACGATTTCTAATTAAGTAACATTGAGGCAGGATTGGAAACAACGTCTAATTAAGTAACACCGAGACATGATTTGATGGAACGATGACTAATTAAGTATCACCGATGCAGGATTTGAAGGAGCGATGCCTAATCAAGTAACATTGAGGCATGATTTTTTAAAAAAGATGTCTAATTATTTATTTACCGTGATACAAAAAAAATTAAAGTTTGCTATCATATTAAAGAAACGACGCCTAATTAAGTAACAACAAGACATGATTGGAAACAACGTCTAATTAAGTAACAACAATGTTGAATTTGAAAGAACGATGACTAATCAAGTAACACTGAGGCAGAATTGGAAAAATAAATTGAATTTTGCCATCATATTAAAAAAAACGGCGTCTAATTAAGTAACACCGAGACACTATTTTAAAAAATGATGTCTAATTAACTAACAACGAGACATGATTTAAAATGAGATACCTAATTATTTATATACCACGATACAAAAAAGAAATTAAAGTATACTATCATATTAAATAAATGATGTCTAATTAATTAACAACGATTTGAAGGAACAATGCCTAATTAAGTAACATCAATGCAGGATTTGATGGAACGAAGCCTAATTAAGTACTACCGAAGCATGATTTGAAGTAACGATGCCTAATCAAGTAACATTGAGACAGGATTGGAAAAATAAATTGAAGTATGTCACCATATTAAAGAAATGACGCCTAATTAGTAAGACCGAGACATGATTGTAAGGAATGATGCCTAATTAAGTAACACTAAGGCACGATTGAAAGCATTGATGCCTAATTATTTATATATCATGATACAAAAAATAAATTGAAATATGTCACCATATTTTCACATAATTGGGCCTCGGAATAGGAAACGTTTGTCGTCGGAATGATAAAATTGAACTCTGCCACCAAATGAACAAAATATTCTCAACAAATAATTGTTACAAACCATACAAATTTCTATTACAAATTATTTCATATCAGTTTCTCACATTATGGAATTACTATATGATATCGTAATTCCATAATTTGTCATCATATAATCAATTACATCAGTTGAGGAAAAACTTGGACGATTTGTTGGGTCCTAAACCAAGTCTAATTAGAGGACCGAGTCCAGTTTGATAAAGGATTTATTTATGTATTAGTTTTTAACCTAGCCCAAATCTGATTAGATAAAGGATAGATTTAGGTACTATAAATATGTATGTTATTGAGTTTTTTTAACAAGTGTGAGATATAATTTTCTGCCCTAAATATTGGTTGTGTCGTTCTCCTATTTCATCACCTGCCGATAATTCTTTTCTTCCTTCTTCTAGTTGTCCCTTCGTAACAGCAACTCAAACAGGCTTCATGATCTTGATTTGTGTGCATGTGTGTATGGAGAAAGCAGTACAGTAACAACACAAATTCCAATTGATCACATTCCTTTTAATTTACGTGTACTGTGTATAACAAAGTGGGTGTTTCATTAGTTTAAGCTCCAATATAATTCCACTACCTAATAAACTCTACATTTGGTATCAGAGCTAGTTCGTGGTAAAGATGGTTTGCAGCAAGGTTTATATGGGTCCCAAGTTTGATGAAAAAATTAATTTTCCTGATTGGAGATGTCAGATGTATAATTTTTTGGTGGTCTGTGATTTAGAAAAATATGTTGATAAGAGACTTGCGGAGAATGCGGGTAAAGGAGAGAAAATCAAGTCTGTTGAAGCACTTGATTATATTTTTAATGTAGTTGAAGATGGCGTTCGGAAGAAGATTATTGGTTCTAAATCAGGACATGAAGCGTTCGATGTTTTGACAAAGACGTACGGAGGTGATGATAGAGTTAAGAGAAATTATTTACAAGTTTTGACGAAGAAATTTGAAAATATAAATATGGAGAAATCGGAGAAAGTTTCGGAGTATATCTCACGTGTGAGCGATCTGGCTTCAGATATGAAGGCAAACGGAGATGATGTTTCGGATGAAAGAATTTGTTCGAAAATTCTTCATTCGATGACGAAAGCTTTTCAAGGTGCTGCAGAAATAAATATGGCGACTAAAGATTTGAAGACGTTGACGGTAGCAGAATTAGAATCCGCCCTTGTTAGTCATGAGTTACTATTTGGTGAAAGATCGGAGAAAACAGAAGAAGCGGCATTACAAAGTCAAGTTAATTTGAAAAACGTGAATGATGGATCAAAGGATAATAATTGATCAAATCAAGGAAACCAAAATCATGGTGGTAGAGGTCACGAGTACAACAACAGAGGTCGCGGATACAACAATAGAGGTGGTCGCAGTAACAATAATGGAGGTGGTCGTGGCTACAACAATGGCGGTGGACGAAGTTACAACAATAATGGTAATCTTGGTTACAACAATGGTGGTGGCCGTGGTTATAACAATCGAGGTAGAGGCAACTGCAATTCTGGTGGCGGACAAGGAAGATATAATTATTGGCATGACAGATCAGGCGGAGGTAATAATTACGGAGGTAACAATACTAATTGCTGTTATAATTGTGGAAAATCGGGTCATAAAATCGCTGAATGCAGATATAGAAGGGAAAATAATGGAAATTATCATGTTAATAATTATGCTGAAAATAATGTTGAAAATTCGGAGACTTTCTTTGTTGGTAGTAGTGAGAACTCAACTAATAAAAATACATGGTATTTGGATTCTTGTACAATCATATGTGGGAGCAAAGAATTATTTTTCGATTTGGATGAATCTGTTAGATCTGGGGTAAAATTTGGTAATAATGCGAAAGTGCCGGTGATGGGAAAAGGAAGGATCTCAATTTCATTGAAAGATGGTTCTAAAAATTTTATCTCCGATGTTTACTATGTTCCAAGTCTTCAGAAAAATTTATTAAGTATGGGACAACTTTCAGAAAAGGGCTATGATATGAGAATTTTTAATAGAGTTTGTAGTATTGGTGATGGGCAGAGAGGACTAATAGCAAAGGTAAATATGTCTACGAATCGATTATTCTGTTTGACGTTAGATTGTGGAAATTTATCATGCTTTAGTTCTGTGATTCGTGATGATAATTGGTTGTGGCACATGCGGTTTGGGCACGTTAATTTTGGAAGTCTTAATTATCTTGCTCGTAAACGAATGGTTAATGGATTGCCTGCGATTAATGTTCCTAATGGAGTTTGTGAAACATGTGTTTTGGGCAAGAAACATAGAGATGCTTTTCCTACAGGCAAATCTTGGAGGGCAAAGAGAATGTTGGAGTTGATTCATTCGGATTTATGCTCGGTTGAAGTTGTTTCTAATGGAGGTTGCAGGTATTTTGTCACGTTTATTGATGATTTTAGTAGAAAAGCATGGGTATATTTTTTGAAAGAAAAATCTGATGCTTGTGATATGTTTAAGAAGTTTAAGTATTTTGTGGAGAAACAAAGTGGGAACAAAATTAAAACTTTGAGAACCGAAAGGGGCACCGAATATCTTGTTTGTGATGATTTTCTTGAGAAGCATGGTATTGAACATCAGTTGACTGCTAGATATACTCTGCAACAAAATGGTGTAGCAGAAAGAAAAAATCGAACAATTATGGATATGGTTAGGTGCATGTTGAGTTTCAAGAAATTGCCAAAGAGTTTTTGGGCCGAAGCAAATGTTTTGAATTGGTGCTCAACAAGAAGTGTGCGTGATAGAACTCCGGAAGAGGCTTGGAGTGGCCGAAGACCTTATATTGGACATCTTAGGGTGTTTGGTTGTGTTACTTATTCTCATGTGCCTGATCATTTGAGAAAGAAACTTGATGACAAAAGTGAAAAGTGTATTTTCATTGGGTATAGTGATGTGTCAAAAGCTTATAAATTGTTCAACCCAGTGACAAATAAGGTTATTGTTAGTAGAGATGTGACTTTTGATGAGATTGCTATTTGGGATTGGTCTTCTAAAGAAAAGGAAAATTTAAGATTTGATTCTCCAAATGTTTCTGCTCAAGATGAAGATGTTAATGTTCAAGGTGATGTTCCTACTCCTACAACTGCACAGGGAGAAAGTTCTAGGCGTCCGCAGAGACAACGTAACTTACCAGCTAGGTTGCAAGATTATGTTGTGGGCAATGATAATGAGATATCCGATGAAAATATAGTGAACTTCGCTGTAAGACCCTGATTCCCGGTTAGCTTGAATTGCGTGCAATGCTCGCACTTCTTCCTTTGTTGATCGCTTATTTGATTTCTGAGAGAGTCTATATGTGCATGAGAGATCACATTAAGACCAAAATACTTTTAAGAGATGTCATTTAGTTGTTAACTTGCTAAAGTCACAAGTCGTAACTCAACGATAATCGAAATGTGACGCGATTGAGAGTTTACTCGAGTTTTTGTGTTCCTGACCTTGATTTGGTCCTAGATCTTTTTACATGATGATTAAATAAGATGTTTAGAAGTGTTAGACTTCTAGATGGATGCATATATGTAAGTATTAGATATCATTCATAATATACTTAACATGATTTAAATCTTGTTTGAATGCTTGTCGAATCGACGGTTTGATTGCTACTTTACTTCTTGTCGTTCTTCTTCTTTGTACAAATTTTTCGGTTGGTATTATTTTGACCCTAGATGACTAGGGGACCTTGGGGAATTAACTTAGAATTATTTTTGAGTGGTCGTGTAAACGTTTACACACGCTCGAGTTTGATTTTCGGAAATTCGCGTATTTCCGAAGGCCACGATAGGTCTGTAGTATTTTGGCCATAACTTTGTGTACGAAACTCGGAATTCGGATCCGTTTGATGTGTTAGAACCTAGACTCATAGAGATTTCTAAATATACCTTTTGTGTAATTTTAGGACGTTTATTTCGGTACAGGACCATTTTGTAAAATGACCCAAATTCTGGTCTACTATAGTTGACCACTCATTGTGTGTTAGACTTTCTATTTGGCCAACTTAACCCTACCCAAACCCAACCTAACCCACCCTAGTTTTTCTACCCATCCTCTCTTGCATGCTTGACAAGTTTTGGGAGATTTAAGTGCATGCAAGACACTTGGCAAGTAAAGACATCCAACATGCACAAACATGCATTGGACACTTCCTCCCACCCCACTTAAGCCAAAGATTGACCAAATGCCTCCACTAAGCCATACTATTCAGCCATATTCTCCAAAAAACGTGGCTGATCATTTCTCTAAGGTTATAGAGGAGTTCTTGAAGGTTCTTGGGTGATCAACAATGGTGGCCAAGTCTTGAGGAAGCCATTGCCAAAACCCAACCATAGAAGAGGAGAGGAGGTCAAGGAGATCACATACCCACCTTTGCATGGACGTTTTGTACATCTTGTAGGACTGATTTAAGGTGAGTTACAACATCTCTTCTTATTTATTTTAGCCTCATTGACCCTAGGGAAAACAATCTTGCTATATGAGGTCAATGAGAGCATATAGGACTTTGTAGAGATGCCATGTTCTAGTATGTGCTATATGATGAATTTTCGGTTGTATAAACAGATTATAAACATATTATAAACCATGATTATGATGTCATTTAGGTGTAGTAATGTATGATAAATCATTCTACCTTGTTGTTTAAGTGTTGGGATCATATTGGATGAAATAGTTAGGCTTGTAGAGATGCTATGTTCTCGTATATGCTAAATGTTACATTTTTGGTTGTATGATCAGATTATAAACCATGTTTATGATGTTATTTAAGTGTGATAATGTATGATAAATCATTCCATCTTGTTGTTTAAGCATTGAGAGCATGTTTGATGAAATAGTTAGGCTTGTAGAGATGCTATGTTCTCGTATATGCTAAATGTTACATTTTTGTTTGTATGATCAGATTATAAACAGATTATAAACCATGTTTATGATGTTATTTAAGTGTGATAATGTATGATAAATCATTCCATCTTGTTGTTTAAGCATTGGGAGCATGTTTGATGAAATATTTAGGCTTGTAGAGATGCTTTGTTCTCGTATATGCTAAATGTTGCATTTTCGGTTGTATGATCAGATTATAAACAGATTATAAACCATGTTTATGATGTTATTTATGTGTGGTAATGTATGATAAATCACCATACCTTGTTGTTTAAGCATTGGGAGCATGTTTGATGAAATAGTTAGGCTTGTAGAGATGCTATGTTCTCGTATATGCTAAATGTTGCATTTTCGGTTGTATGATCAGATTATAAACAGATTATAAACCATGTTTATGATGTTATTTTTTTTTTTTTAATGCCTTGAAAGGCTACAATTATATATATGATGCCTTTGGTGTGGCTTGAACAAATGGTGCCTCTGGTGAGGTTTTGAACACCCGACCTCTCGGTTGAGAGTAGTTAAGTCCCAGGGTGCCTCTGGTAGGGCTTGAATACTCAACCTCTCCGTTAAGATAAGTGAGTAGCTAAATGAGGCCTTCGGATAAGGCTTTAACAACAACGATGCCTCTGAAGAGGCTTGAACATGACCTTCTTGGGATTTGAAAGTCAGGGTGTAGTGAGACTCGAACACCCATCTCCGTTAAGAGAATGAAGCATTGATTGATAGAGCCATTGGTATGTTTATGATGTTATTTATGTGTGGTAATGTATGATAAATAACCCTATCTTGTTGTTTAAGTGTTGGGAGTATGTTTGATGAAATTGTTAAGCTTGTAGAGATGCCATGCTTCACTATATGCTAGATGATGAAATTTTGGTTGGATGAACATGTTGTAAAGTATGACTATGATGATATTCATGTGTAGAGATAGATGATGAATTATTCTATCTTGTTTGTTTAAGTGTTGGGAGCATATTTGATGAAATGGTTAGACTCATATTTGATGAAATAGAAAGAATGAATATATATGTCTTGTTTGTGACTTCTATTCTATGTTGACTAGTTAATTGTTTGAGTGGAGTTTTATGGGTTTAATAACCTTAGTAAACAGATTGTAAAGTATGTTTATGATGATATTCAAGGGTAGAGATATATGATAAATCATTCTATCTTGTTTGTTTAAGTATTGGGAGCATGTTTGATGACTTGTGAATGAATATATATGCCTAACTTGTGACCGTGATTCTATGTTGCCTACTTAAATGTTTGATTTGGGGTCTTATGGGTTTAATGACCTTAGTAACCTATTTATTCATGTTAGTATGGACATAGGAGAGTATTGAGGCCAACGGCTTCTATACCCTAATTTTTGAAAGATTGATTATGACTCAGAGTTGACCATTGGAGTTAGTATGACATTAAGGAGTAATATGCCTAAGTCCTACAATTTTGGGGTAGTATTAATGGAGGTTAAGCCTCCAAGCATTTTAAAGTGTATGAAGAACACTTGATGATTAGAGCCTTGATTTTATCTCTAATGTGATTATGTGCTAGTTGTGAAGTAAAAGCATGACTAGATGATTGTAGAGTACATGCCTACTTATTTGAGCATATGATAATGTATTACGTGTGCTTGAAGTTTGAGTCAGTGAGTCGGTTTGTTGAGTTTTGGGGCGGGGCGATGCATCATCTTCACGAATTGTGAGATTCGTGATTTTGATGGATCGCCACGCGGGATTGCACACCCTCTCGATGGCCACGGTAGGGAAGTAGTTGATCTCGGTTGTAGTATGGAAACATGACTTTGATAACTATCGGAACTCGGGGAAATGTCTCGGGGGCGTCGATATCCACGAAAGGGATATCGAGGACACATAAGTTTGTACATGTTTTTGCGGGAGCGACATGCGCGGAAAAAGGGTGCGATATCACCTCCCTTTTTGTATGAATTGACTCACGAGTGCTTATATGTGAATAATGTGCTACGTGAATATGATATGATATGAAATGATGGTTGATTGAATTAATGAAATGTTATACTTGTTGATAACATGATATTCAAGATTGTTAAGTATGAATGCCTTGACATGATTATTTATGAAATGTATATTATGCCAATAGCATGAATTATTATTGTTGAGCATGATGCCATGACAGAAGTTATGTTAGTAACTTGCTAAGTCTTTATGACTTACTCTATTTGTTTTGATTGTTTTCCCTAGATCCGAGGCGCAGTGGTTCGAAGTGATTGTCGAGTTCGTTGGTGAAGCTTTGACGAGGTTGCTACCTTGTAATTTTAGTACCTTTTCTTTTGGCAAGGACGACGGGAACATAAAGTTATATAAACTTTATGTGGGGTAGCAAGACTTGTTGTGTTTGATTATTAGTACTTATGTTTATTAGTACTTAATCTTTGAGAGCCGACATATGTTAGTCGTGCCTTATGTATTTATGATGCTCATGCTTTAGTTGTTTTAACCATGTATTGGTTTGTTTATTATGTTTATTATCCGGCATGTTTTTAGCAGTTAAGCATGTTAGACTAGAGTTGTAGACTTAGTTTAATGTTGGGTTCAGCCGTAACGTCGCCGATGACTTGATATATAATTGCTATAAATTGTTATATGTGCCTATTGTTGCGTCACATGATTTTATTTTTGGACCAAGAGATTCATTATCTCTAAGGTTGTATTAGTTTGAGCTTGTTAGCTGGGCGCCATGTTTAATTATATTACGCTTCGCATGTGTTAAAGTTTTTGGCGTATGGCCGTTATGGCCTTACCCACTATTTGCTATTTGTTTTGTTATGTGCCTTTTTGAAAGGCACGACCTCGGGATCTCGTCTTGGGATCGGGGTCGGGTCACACATTCGCTTTATTTCTTGATTGTGATCCGGTTAGTTTTGATGAGGCATCTGAAAGTGAAAAGAGAGGCATAATTGGATTCAAGCAATGGATGATGAGATTCATGCGATTGAGAAGAATAATACATGGAGCTTACTACTTTTGCCAAGTAGTA
>JABEVN020003878.1:0-16566 GCA_013146195.2 Codonopsis lanceolata | reverse complement strand
AAACAATCTTTTCGTTGTTTTCAAACTTGTGTTTCTTAGAGTGAAGATCTTTGAAAAACTTTGCATAAGCTGGAATATTTTTAATAACATTAAGCAAAGGTAAATTAACATTTACTTTGGATAACATATTATAAATTTCCGTGAATTGTTTGTCCATTCGGTTTTCATCATAAGTCTTCTTGGAACGGAATTGGAGGAACATAGGTGGTGGAGCCACATAAGGTTCCTCTTCTTCTTGATCTAACTCTTTTTCTACTTCAATTGTATTTATCTTTATTTTGAATTTCTTTTCTTTTTTCTTGTTCCTTATTTGGAACTTCTAACTCTACTTCTTTTTCTTTTCCTCTTGATTACTTAAATCATTATTTTTCACTATCACTATCTTTTTCAATTTCTTTCTCTTTACTTTTTCAGAATTTTCTCTGTAGCATGCATATTAGAAGAAGGATCGGGATCACTTACCTCTTCACCTATCACCTTACCACTTCAAGAGCGGTGATTGACTTAGCTTGCTCGGTTTGACTAGGGACTTCCCTTCTTCTCTTTTATTTGCTTGAATTTCAATGTTTCTTGATTTTCAATTTCTTCAAGCATGTACTTCATCAAAGGCTTGACCTTTACTAGCTACTTCTTGCTTGGGAACTTCTTCAATTCTCAACGATTTTGATTTGGCAAGCTGTGGAGGTTGTGGTGGTTGAGGTTGGAATTGTTGAGGTTGCAAAGGCTTATTTCCTCCCAAGAAAAGTTAGGATGATTCCTCCAACCGAGGATTATATGTATTTGAATAGGGATCATTCCTTGGCCTTTGAGGATACATATTCATAGCATTAGCTTTGTTCGAATACATAGCACTTGACGGACAAAATTAGTAGCATGAGAATATAATCCACATAGAGCACATGCTTCTTGAATTTGCCAATTTTCAAATTGAGCTTGTGTATTTGAATTATCTTGCAATTGATATAGGCTCCTATTTTTACCTCTAGCACTTTTCGTTGGGAATTAATACTTAGCATCTCAAATAATTCTTCTAGTGCTTACGGTGTCATTCTATTAATAGAACCACCATTTGCACTATCAACCATAGTTTGTAAACTTGAAAGACCATGATAAAATTGAAGCACTAACACATGTTGAGCCAAATTATGATGAGGACACATAATAAGCGATTTTTAAATCTATCCCATGACTCATGGAATGTTTCACTGGTTCATTTTGGAATGACATGATTTGTTTTCTATACTCTGTAAGAGATGCATGTTTGTAAAATTTGCTCATAAACAAATCATATAATTGTGCCCAAGTAAAACACTATTTGGTGTTAGGTTCATAAACCATCTCTTTGCCAATTCTTTTTAATGCAGGAAAATATTTCATTTTAATTTGATCTTCGTCAACCCTCCTAAAGGAAAAGTACTCATCATGTATTCATATTCTCTTAAGAAAGCCAGGGATCTTCATGGGGCATCCCATGAAAAGATGGTATGGCATTAAAATAATGTCCTTTTAGCTCAAAATTCCTAACAGCATCTGGCAAGACTAGACATGATGTCACCACATTTAATGAAGGTCTACTAAAGTCATTAATAGTTCTTTGATTTACTACTACTTCCATATTTCTTCTTGCGAGCTCTTCTTGTCTTTGATTCTATTGACTAGGTCAACTAGGTTTTCAGGATTACGAATATTGTTATTTTCTTCCATTGTAGGATCAACCAGAGGATCCTCTTGATTCAGTTGGTCTTGATTATCAGGCTCGAAAGCTAGATTTTCAAAATATCTTTGGTATCTTTTAACAATATTTATATCTTGATCTAAGTCTACCAATTCAGATTTAAAGATCTACGACCTTGCATGCAAATAAATTAAAGCAATTTAAAAACAACTAACTATTAAAATAAAATAAAATAAAATCTTTTTTGTATTTTTTTATAAAAACGAGAAAATTAAACTAAAAACTAAATTAAATTAAAAACTACGCTACCTACAAACTAACTACGTGAACTAGCTTGTCCCCAAGAAACGGCGCCAAAAACTTGATCGATGTTTTATTTTATCTATTTCCTTGCAAGTGTATAAGACTATTATAGAATAGACTCGGAAGCAAGGGTCGAACCCACAGAGACAAGTGATCACGAACAATGCGATTATAGATAGCAAATTATTAACCTAAAGGGGGGTTTTTATGTTTAATTCTACTCTAATCTACTAGTTATAGATGTTTAACTAATTAGACAAGAATAAGATATGAAGATCTTATGGTGAGTGGAAATCTAGGATTACGGGTTTCACTTATATCTCCTTTATGTTCAATTCATAATAATGTCATTCAATGTCTTGGGTTCGTTCACTAAAAATAGATATAGTACGTTGAACAATTGGTTCAACCTCCATCCCGCAAAATTCACCCATTCTATATCCTAAGCACAGAACTATCAATCTAGTTGTCACCTAGATTTATGATCTATCTGTCACCTAGATCATGTAAGAACTGGTCCTAACTTATCACTCGTGCATCGATAGGTCCAATTTATTGTGTTGGTGAGCCGATGTACGACATATGCACTTGGTCATGCAGGTTATCCGCACCTCTAAGCCTTTATTATTTGCGATTACATTCATTTGTTCAAAGCAAAATAATATAGGGATTGATAAACAACACAATCAACAAGCATTGAATAGACATATATATATATATATATATGAATTAAAACATAAATTCGATACAAGTTACCTCCCACCTCCTAGATTAGGGATGATTTAGTTCATCGTAGACGATGAACAGCACATGAAGATGATGGGAGACATGATTTGATCTTCAATACTTGAAATTACAAAACCTAACTATGTTATACAATCTAAAACTACCTAAAATCTATGTAAAGAGAGCTTCCAGCCGTCCTCCTTATCTTAGGCTCGGCATCTGACTTCTATATATACTCAGGAGTTGTGATCGGATTGAATGACTGTGTGAAAATCCGAATAAGTCGCATTCTGCCTACCTTGCGGTCGCAAGGTGTTGGATACCTTACGTCTCCAAGGTCTCTAGTGTGGGTGGCTTTTGATTTCTTTGATTGTCAGCCGAGGATCAGACGGGCCATCGCCTACCTTGCGGTCGCAGGTGCGAGGCACTTGCGTCCGCAAGGTGTCCGATTTGTGGATCTTTATTTTTCTTCAATTTTTCTCTTCCTTGTAAATTGCACTTAAAACCCTGGAGTTTCGCGTATTTTCAGAATAATCCTGAAACTTACAAAACTCACCGAAAACATATGTTAGTACTCAAAAGACTCGTGAAATAGCATAATTTAAGTCATAGAAGTATATAAAATCGACGTATAAAATACATCGATCAGCATCCATGTCAAATCGAGTAACCATCATAGGAGTGGGCTTGGCTACTTTGTCAGCAGTTATTTTTGGTAGCCCACGTTGTTGCCGTCTCTTGTTCTCGTACTCAATGTAGTTGTTGAAGAAGGTAGCCGTCATCTGCTTTTCCTTGGCCACTTTTGTGAGCTCATCTTTGGTAACAGTAGAGTTGATTTCTGGCATATCCCTTAGCAGGGAGTTGATGAGCCTAACAAAGGGCCTCTTGCAGTATGGACTGGTCTTCACTTTGGCAATGTGTTTCCTCAGTTCGTTGAAGATGATGATGTCGTAGTTGAGGTGAGTCCTCTGGTAGATGGCGCTTGATAGGTTGAGCTGTTGAGCAGTGAAGTTGTCGTGGGCTCCATTCTTGAACAGAAGAGACTTGTCCAGTTGATGACTGGAGCAATAGACATCCAGGGGAAAGATGTTCCTCAGCATTCTTCCTTGAGGTTCCCTGGGAGTGTTAGTTCCCCTCATTGCTTCCCAGGCTATGTCAGTCTCAGTAATGAAAATCTATGTATCTCCACCATAGCGAACTCCGATGATCTTTGATATAACCCTGGCAGAGAGAGAGAAGGGACATCCATGAATCCATCCACGGATTACAGAGGGGGTCTGTGGATTTATCTCTATACGCTGGTAGAACTCTTCAGCGAGGAGGTTACTGTAGTATTCGTCGTGTAGATAGAAGAGGGGTAGAATCCCAGACTCGTTCATGTCGTCACACATTTTTGCTCCACCAACGAAAGTCCGAACGGTCTTTAAGTCAATGCACATCACTGGTAGGTAGACTTTCGGGTCCAGCTCCATAATAATGTCGTGAGGGGATGGATAGAGAGGAAATCCAGGAAGGTTAGCGGAGGGGTCAGGGTGAATGACGTTTTCTGGGTCAATCACCTTCTTCTTCCCGGTATTCGTCATTGTAGATGGTTTCACCTACAAAAAGCATTTTCAGGAATTAGGGCTTTTCTCAAGACAGAACAAACAATCAAAGATTTCATTTTTCAGAAATAAATTTTAGACATAAAAATTTGAAACCCTTGAATGTTTTTGGAGAGTTAAAAACAAAGAAACATTAACAGAAGATTTCTCAGAAAAATGAGTATCTAAAGTATAGATAAAACTGTTAGTTTCAAGGTTTTTGAAATGAACAACAATGGCGGAAACCGTCCAGATACGCAAAGCGTCCTTTCGGATTCCTCAATAAAAATGACTCAAAGGAAGAAATACTAAACATAAATAAAATGGATAGTAAACTAGAGAGTAATGAAGCGCTTACCATTGTTGCTGTAAGGAAGAAGAAGTAGATAATAGTTGAAGAGAGAGAGGGAGCAGTTGCAGAGAAGAGAGAAGGGTTTGAGTAGAGAGAGAAAATCTGAGAGAGAGGGTTCGTAAAGTGTTGGAAAGGGCGGTTCAAAGTCTATTTAAAGGAAAAAAATCTTTAGCGAAAAGTTGTAACTTAAGATATTTTCAAAGTAATTAAGAAAATGACTTTTAACCCCTTTGCCTTTTTAGAAAACCTTTTCCACTTTTAGTAGACTAAACAGTTGATGTACTAACCTGGTGAAAACGAAAAGCTTAAGTCTTCCGGTTAGTAGTTAGATTAAGTCTACCGGTATGAAAGAAAACTTGAAAAATAGAAATTAAGTTGTAGGATCAATCATACCAAGATTTCTCCTTAAGTAAGCAAACCTGGTTGCATCCAGTGGCTTGGTGAGAATATCAGCCCATTGATGTTCAGTTAGAACGTATTCCAGACTGATGATACCTTTTTCCACATGATCTTTGAGGAAGTGATAACGGATATCAATGTACTTTGTCTTTGAGTGCATCACTGGATTCTTTGAGACTGAGATTGCAGAAGTGTTGTCACACTTAATTGGACAATTAACAGTCTTGATATTGTAGTCCACTAGTTGTTGTTTCATCCATAGTAGTTGAGAGCAACAGCTGCTAGCAGCAATGTATTATGCCTCAGTGGTAGAGTTTGCAACTGAACCTTGCTTTTTGCATGACCATGAGACAAGTCTATTTCCAAGAAATTGACAAGTCCCACTGGTGCTTCTTCTGCTCACTTTGTAGGCTGCATAATCTGCATCTGAGTACCCAACTAGATCGAAGTTGTTGCGTTTTGAATACCAGATACCCAGATTTATAGTTGTTGAAACATATCTGATGATACGTTTGGCAGCAAGTAAATGTGATTCCTTTGGATCTGCCTGAAATCTAGCACAAACACAAACAGCAAACATTATATCAGGTCTACTGGCAGTAAGGTAAATAAGTGAACCCATGATTCCTCAATACTTGGTCACGTTCTCTTGCTTTCCCTTTTCATCTTTGTCAAGATGGCAGTCGGTAGACATTGGAGTCTCAAATCCTTTAGTTGAATCAAGACCAAATTTCTTGATAAGTTCCTTTACATATTTGGTTTGGCTGATGAAGATCATGTCTGAAATTTGTTGAATCTGCAGTCATATAAAGTAGGTGAGCTCTCCCACCATGCTCATCTCGAACTTGATTCGCATCAGCTTCTCGAATCTTTTGAACAGGCTTTGATTTGTAGATCCAAAGATAATGTCGTCCACATAGATTTGTACCAGAAGAGAATGACCTTTGTGCTTGAGGATGAATAGAGTTGTGTCTATTCTTTCTCTCACGAATTCTTGTTCAATTAAGTACTTGGATAGAGTTTCATACCAAGCTCTGGGAGCTTGTTTCAGGCTGTAGAGTGCTTTCTTGAGTCGTTACACTTGATCCTGTTTGTCTTGGATGACAAAACCTGGAGGTTGTTCAACATATACCGTTTCTTGAAGATCACCATTGAGGAAGGCACTCTTCACATCCATTTGATATACTTTGAAGTCCATGAACGAAGCATAGGCTAGAAAGAGTCTGATTGCCTCTAATCTAGCAACATGAGCAAATGTTTCATCAAAATCAATTCCTTCTTCCGGTCGGTAGCCTTGAGCAACCAATCTATCTTTATTTCTAGTGACGTTTCCATCTTTATCTCTCTTGTTTCTGAATACCCATTTGGTGTCGATAACTGGATGGCCAGTCAGTCTTTGAACTAAGCTCCACACTTTCAATCTTTCAAACTGGTTCAACTCTTCTTGCATAGCTTCAATCCAGTAATGGTCTTCGATAGCTTCATCAATCTTCTTTGGCTCAATTTCTGACATGAATGCGAATGCAAACATAGTCTCATTTCGAACTCTATTTCTCGTACGAAGTCCTGAGTTGAGATCACCAATGATTTTAGAGATGTGGTGATCTCTAGATTCAATAATAGCTGCAGGAAGATCACTTCTGGTGAGTTCTTGCCTTAACAAATCTGGATAAGGTAGAGAAGGAGATTCACCAAAATTTGATTCTGAAGAGATAGGATCTTCAAAACCTTCATTTTCTGGTGAACAAGAAGGGTGAGTGATCTGCAAAGGTGTTTGGGGTAGAACAGAAGAGATGGGTTCAGGGTCAACAGAAGGGTTGGAACTGGTACCAGCAGAGTTGAAGTCTGCTGGTGCAGGATTAGTAGAACTGGAAGGGTCTGCAGTTGGAGGATTCTGAGGTGGAGAAGAAGTATAAGCTTTATTTGTACCTGTCTCAATATCATCAGAATCATCAGCAACATTCGGAGCCTTTCGAGGCTCTAATAAATCATATTCATCAAAAGTAACATGCACAAATTCTAAGATTTTCAAAGAAGTTTTATTAAATATACGAAATGATTTTGAATAATTGGAATAGCCCAGAAAAATTCCTTTGTCTGATTTTGAATTAAATTTCCCTCTATATTCTCTTCCATTATATAGAATAAAACATTTACAGCCGAAGATTTTGAAAATACCTATGTTTGGGGCTCTTCCTCTCCATATTTCATATGGAGTTTTGTTATGAA
Organism: Codonopsis lanceolata; assembly: GCA_013146195.2. Classification (NCBI taxonomy): domain Eukaryota; kingdom Viridiplantae; phylum Streptophyta; class Magnoliopsida; order Asterales; family Campanulaceae; genus Codonopsis; species Codonopsis lanceolata. The sequence goes on along the minus strand of JABEVN020003878.1, from coordinate 9,299 downwards.
ACTTGTTTACCAGGGATCTATTCTAGGTAAAACATGCAGAGTTGATAGCTTTTGCCCAGAAGTACTTCGGAAGTCTTGCTTCTGCCAACATAGTTCTTGCTGCTTCAATGAGTGTTCTGTTCTTCCGTTCAGCTACACCATTTTGTTGAGGAGTTCCAGCAGCATAGAAGTTGTGGCCGATCCCGTGGTCATCACAATATCTTTCAACACCGTTGTTCTTGAATTCGGTGCTGTTGTCTGATCTAATGTCACAAATGTCTTCAAGCTTTTGGGTTTGAAGTCTTTTGAAAAGAGCGGTGACCAGATCATATGTCTCATCTTTTGAAGTCATTGTTTCGATCCAAGTGAACCTTGAGTAGTCATCAACTACTACAAATGTGTACTTGTCTCCAAAGATACTGACTATAGTGATTGGTCCGAAGAGATCCATATGCAGAAGTTGAAGAGGTCTGGTCGTAGACATGAAAGACTTTCTTTTGAAGGAAGACTTGGAAAGTTTTCCTAATTGGCAAGCTTTGCACACTACAACAAAAAAGGTCTTTCACAACATTTATTGCACGACGTTTTTCGGCCAAACGTTGTCTTAGAATCTTTTTCACAACGTTTTCTGTAGAAATGTTGTCTATTTATAGTTTTTACAATGTTTATTTTATAAATGTTGTCTAAAGAAGGGTTTATACAACGTTTTCCAATAAACGTTGTTCACTGGATGCCTTAGCAATGCTAACTCACAACGTTTTTTTTGTTAAAAACGTTGTATTGTGACTGTGTTACTTAGCCAAAAAAAAACAAAGGGAAAAAAAGGGCGGGATGATTTCCCTGCGCGCGGTCTAATTTCCCCCCGCCCAACAAACACAAAGCAAATTGAAAGGTACACTAAACACCTTGGTCTCTCTTTCCTTTCCTCCACTCTCAATCGTAGAATCCCCGCTCTCTCTCACTACTCTGCCAGACAAGTTCTCCACGATCGTTCCCAAGGATTCTTTATGAATTGTTCATTTTTACCCTATTCTAAACAAATCGCAATTGTTCCCAATTGAACCCAACCTGGCAAAAACCCTAATTCCTCATTCGCGTTCGCCAAAGAGGCAAATAGGACGACAGCAGACGCAGCTTCTTGATTCCCGCTTCTGCTTCTCACCGTTGCCGTCTCCTCCACTTTCCGTTGTCGTCTCTGTCGCCAAATCTCGTCCTCACCATCTTTTTTTTCTGGATTCTAATTTTGGTAATTCCAATACTGTATTTTGAGGTACTAATTAATTTTTTTTGTGGCTTTAATTATCACATTTGTTTGTTAATTTACTTGTGAAGTGAGGATGATGTTTCCCATGTTTCTTCTTCTTTAAAAAATAGCACTCAAATATAAGCTAATTTACCTCTTATTTCTTAAAATGAACTCAATTATCAAAGGGATTGCCTTATAGGCAAGAGACCATAATTTTCCCATAGGCATGGGCTGTAAGGTTTCACCGGTTCATGTTGAAACACTTGGAAACTATCTTAGCCTACCAGTTTCATTGCTTGGTTTCAAGCATAGACTTGGATGTAAAGTGAATGTCTTTTACATAGTTTGTAATTTGGATGCACTCAGTTACTGTTGACACATAATACTCCTTGTTAATATGTCACGATAAAGAAAATTAGAAATTATTGTACTATAGTTCAACTTGGATCATGGTAAGTAAAGTAGTGAATTAGACCACAAGTTAATCAATTTCCTAGCAGCCTGATTACGTTTGATTGACATTATTATCTGCAGAGTAATCTTTTTCTAAAGATTCTAGTTGAACTGCAGTATAAAAATGGTAAATTTTCAATATTTTTACAAATTAGTAGAGTTGTTTTATTATGACGAATTATCAAGTATTTTAAATGAATGTTTACAATGGATCAAACTATCTTATATTAATGCTCAAGATTGTAATATTTGAAGCATATATGTGCTATCACTTGCGAAGCTGGCTTGTATAAGCATTTAATTCGAGAAATAATTTATGAAGTTACTTGTATAGAAGACAGTTTTGAGGAAGGACTAGGTAGAATCTGAGGGAGAATGATTCTATAACAATGTGCAATTATGGTATTATAGCTTCCTCTATTTCATTGTATCACATTTCAAAAAAGAAGAGTTAAGTTAAAGCAGTACCAGTTGCTACATAATCCAAACAAATACTATCTGGTGAAAGTCAGAACTGTTCTACCATGATCTTTTTCTGATGGATTATTTTATGAATTTGATTCGTAGTTGTAAGATGAGAGTTTTTTTGACCTTGATGGTGGAAAAGGTTGCAAATAGCATTGGAATGGTTTTAAGTTGCTCTAGTGTTTATAGTTTCGGTTATTGGAAATTCTAGCTATATAGAATTAGTATGTAGAGTAGAGATATGAAAGGAACATCCTCGTAAAGTGGTTATGAGAGATGAGACGGATAGAAGGAATAAAATGTGGTAGGAAAATGTAAGAGATGAATGGATTTCATCTTTGGGTAACTGGAATGGAAATACCTAACTTCCTTTCAGATCTCATCATATACCTTCCTTCGAAATCGAGTAGGAAAATAAAATGGGGTGATGAATGATGGAGATTTTTTCAACATACGCTTTTTATCATCCAATACACCAAATTTCATGGAAAAATATATATATATTGTCCTCCGTAGTAACTCGTTATAAAGAAAAAAAATAGCAGCCCTACCAAATTCATACAACAGTCTCCGGTTCCTCAGTTTCCATCGGCTCGCCAGCTGATGGGGCATTATCAATATTCTCTTTAACGTCAGTGTTCGCAGTCCACTGAGAAGATGTTGTTTCCTTCCCTGGCGGTGTAGGTGAAGCAGAGTCTAAAGTTTCGTTGGGTTTGGTTTCATCATCTCGGCTGCGAGGCTCGTCAAGTGCTTCTGCAATGCTTCTCACTTCAGCCAACAGAAGAACCGGAATCGCATACGCAGGAAGCACATCGTCGCATCAACCAAGCCGGCCTCTGCTTCCATGCACTCGTTCAAGACCTTATGTTTCTCTGCCAAGTCAATAGGGTCAAACTTAGGATCACTGGACACTGCTACCTCTCGATAACTATTGATACAGTAGGTAAGTACTAAGTTGATCAATTTCCGCTCCTCTTTCAGAGTGCTCCATGTGACATTCTTCGATGGGGTCCCCTTGCTTCTTTAGCTCTTCAAGCTTCACAATTCAAACCCATTTTGTCTCATCCTCACCATCTTCATCTAACTAGTCTTCTACATCCTGAAGTTTAGCAATGAAGGCTTCAATCTCAATGCCTGGGTCAGTCTTACGCAGTAAGATATCATCAAAGGGGATGCGTTATTTGTGTACATATCTGTTGGTCCCAAAATAGGCTCAATCTAGGCTAGAAAGGGGGGTTGAATAGCCTAGTTATGTTTTTATGAAAACTTTTCGTAAACACTTCTTAAAGATTTCTTAAAATGATTTAACTAGAAGTGTTAATGCAGCGGAAACAGAATAGATTCTGAACTGATTAGAGTTCTGCTTAAGCAATATAGATTCAGAAATGATTAAGCATAAACAGTTGATAAGAATGGCAAGACAGATCGAGACAGAACACAGTGTTTAGAAGTGGTTCGTACTGTGAATAGTACTACGTCCACTACCAAAGTGGTTAGCTTTGGATTATAAAAAGCGCACTTGTTTATCCACTAGGTTTATGAGTAAGATCTCTAATGGATCGTGTACAAAATGAGTTTTCAACCAAGTGTATAATGGTGAGAGAAACAATCAAGGATTAATTGTTCTCTCACGTGCTAAAGTAAAGAACAGTTTTTAAAGACAAACTAGATGAAGCTGAAACAAATTTAAGGCTGGCAGATCTGCAGCTTCAGGAAGTTTGGTGAAGTGTTAGTTCTTGTCCTTTGATCTCTTGAATGCTTGAGAGTTAAAGATGAAGCTTGAGAGTTTAATGCGCAAGAGTTTTTTCTTCAGATCTTCAAAACTTGAATAAATACCAGAGATCTTTTGGACCGTTGGACTGAGGCAGAGAGGACTGTGTCCAATGTTCTATTGCATTGAATGCAATTCGGCGCTTTGGGAGATGTAAGAGCCACAGTCATCAGAGATGCAATGTGTACAGAGAGGACATTCCCAAACAGAGTAATGTTTCAGGTTGCAGGCGTTGCAACTTAGGAAGTCTTCTTAGCCAAAAAGGGTAATATCTTCAGACTTCATGTATCAGGAGACAGTCTGGACAGTTGTCAGCATGTAGAGTTGACTTCTTCTGAGTGAAATCCGATGAAGATATTTTGACTAGATATTTCAAAAAATATCCATATAGGACTATACGTGTCATAATTTCATGATTTGGCTATTCTTGACTTTTTGCTTTTTGAGCAGACTTCAAAGTCTGCTGAAGAAGCCTGCTTGACCGCGCCTAAACTAACACTAAATAGTTCTAAACAACTTTGATTCTAAGACAGTTGCCACACTAATCGGTACGCAGACCTTTTAGCCATTGTACAATAGAATCAGAAGATGACTCAACCAAATCTAGAACTATAGGGATCAACAATCTCCTCCTATTTGGTTGATGTCATCATCTCAGCTACTAGCAGACTTTGAATCATGCAATGATATAATAACATGTCTTAAATATTTTTATTAAGAAGAGCAGACATGCCTCTCAGAGCAGAAGTCTTAGTAGAGAGATAGCTAGACTAAGTACTTACAAGATAGAAGCATTAATATCACGTACTAAGTAGAGCAGAGTTTAACAGTAGAGCATAAAATCATAAGTCATCTATGATTAAACAAGATGTTTAACAGTAGAAGTTTTTTGCAAAACAACAGAGTTTGAAATAACACATAGAACAGAATACCAATATGTTCAGAAGAGATGTGGTTGGGTGCGTCGACGTTCGAGATAGTCACCAACCCAGATCCTGATTCTGTCATTGAGGCGTTCTCGTAGCCTGTTCTGTTCTTCAATGAGAGCTTGATTCAAAAAGTGCGTAGCTCTCTCCTCCATGATGGCAGCAACCCGGCGCTGTTCCGCAGCAGCATGTCTCGCATTTGCACGTTCGATATGGCGAACAGCAATGAAGTCGGCAACTTCACGTCTGTGGATGATAGCTCGTGCTAATTCGGTCTTGAGCTCGTCAAAGTGGGCACGAATACTGATCTGTTGAGAATGGAGCATGCCCATCAGAGATGCCTGCTGGTCTTGAACGAGAAACTGATGAGTAGTGAATGCCTGAGCGGTATCGTTCACCAGCTGATCAACAATCTTGCCAATGTCGAAGATGGTGGCATGAGTGGCATTTAAGCCATAGCTAAGCACGTCGATCTGCTGGGCCATGGAAGAGACTGTGCTGTTGAGGTGTGCCAGCTGGGCATTGTTGGTGCGGAGGAGGTCGAGAAGAGCAGGGTCAGCAGTGTTTGAAGGAAGGGAAGAAGGGTTGAGGTTGACTGAGATATGGGTATCAGCAGTATGGGGAGCAGAAATTGGAGAGGAGGAAGATGAAGCAGGTTGGTGAGCAGCAGAGGTTGTAGGCGGAGGAGAAGTGGGTTTAGAATCTATTTTAATATCAGTAGCTGAGCTACTGAAATTGGAAGAAGCAGAAGAGGAGGAAGAGGCTTCTAAAAGATAAGAAGGAAAAGGATAGTCAGGTAGAAGAATGAAATTAGGAGGGGAGTCAGAAGGGCAGAGAACGTCAGAGATGGAAGAGAGATTAAAGAAAAAAGAATGAGTGGCAGAAGAGATAGAGGGAAACAGAATCTGGTAAAGGTCAACAGAGATGGAAATGGGGGTAATGTACTGGGAGATAGGAGGAAAGATTTCGGGTAAGAAGGTTGTTTGGTAGAGTAGAGTAGATAGATGAGGGTCAAGAAAGGAAAAATGTTCTGGCATAGAGAAGGAAGGAGAAGAGGTAGTGTGAGTAGGAATGATAGCTAAAGAGGTAGTGGAGAAGAAGGTGTAGGAACCACAGACTTCTTGCGAAGCCTGCGTTTCTTCTTCTTTGGGACAGGGGAAGTGGGCTCCTCCTCAACAACAGCAGGGGTTGAAGAGGAAGTAGGGGAAGAAGGGGTAGCAGCAGGCTCCTGCCCAACAGCAGCAGGGGCTGTTGAAGAAGTAAGAGAAAAGGAGGAAGAAGAGATAGGAGATGAAGGGGGAATGAATGGAATGAAGGGTTCAGAAGGTTCGGTGAGTTTGGACTTACACTTTCGAGAGCGGAGAGGAGCAGGGTCTGGTTTAGCGGCCTCAACAGGCATAGGAGCAGGAGCAGAAGGAGCAGCAGTCTTTTTCTTCTTGGCTTGGGAGCTAGCAGGGGCTGCAGCAGCAGGGCGGGAAGAAGTCTTCTTTTTCTTTTTTGGAAGTCTTTGAGGGAGCAGGGTCGACAGCTTTGCTGGAGCAGCTTTCTGCAGCAGCTTCCTTTCAGAGCTTCTTGCTTAGCTGCTTGGCCATGAATGCATCCACTGTTGTCTCGGGGTTAATTTTGATTATTACAAGTGGAGGTGGATTCATAGCATGGACTATGAGTAGATGAGGGAGACCTTGCTGTTCTCGCTTCTCGTTCTTCAGTTTGTGATGGTTGATGATGAAGGTGCTGGTGAACTGGATTGATTTATAAACCTTCTTTTTCTCAAAGGCCATCATGCGCATATGAAACTACGTGTTGGAGCGAAGAAGAGAGTTGATCAGGCGAACGAGCGGTCGCCTCTGCGTGAGGGATGCTTTAACAACCTCAACAGCATCACACAGCAGCTCAAATAGTATATGTGCCCAGTTGAGTCTTATGTTGAGGATCACAGCAGATGTGTTCTCCCCGCGCATGTAGGACCAAGCAGAAGTTTTCTCAGCATCCGTGAGTGAAGTAGGTCCATCAAATTTCACGCCAATAATCTTGGCGATTCTGGATGCAGTGACGGTGATGGAGACGGTCCTGACGGCAGCAGTGATAGAAGTTCTGGATTCATTGATTATCGCCTTCTGGAAGAATTCTTCCACTAGTAGGTAGCTGTAGTCGGCATCTTCTAACATGAACAGTGGCAGAATGCCGGACTGGTTCAGGTCATCGACTATTTTGACCCCAAAAGCGTATGCTCTAACAGAGGGTTCGTCGATGCACATTCCAGGATGATACATAGTGGGGGGCAGTTTCGGAATGTCGAGTTCTGAACTTCTAGCCTATTCAGGAACAGCAGATGTAGAGGAAGTGCTAGCCTGAAGAATTTCGAGGAATTAGGGCAAAATCTCAAAAAACTTGAAGTATGAACAGAACATACCATTAAGCCCTAGAAATTTTCTAGACAACACATGAAATGTTTCGTACAGGCTGAACCTTACCCAGAGAACTGAAATTGACGGTATATGAACAGTACTATGTAGCTAATACCAGTAACAAACAGTAAATTTTGAAGATTAAAGAGATGTAGATCAATAAACTTTATGAACAGTAAATAATGGCGGATTCACAGGCGAAAATATGTAAATTTGTGCTTACACCTTAGTGACAGAGTTAGGGTTAGATTTGTCTTACCATTGATGTAGATTTGCAGAAATGGAAGATGGAAATGAAGAGATTCTGCACATTTGGCTTACGAACAGTGCGAAGGGAAGCAAGAAGTTTTAGAGAGAAGGAGGAGTTACAGAGATAAGAGTGAGAGACAGTTGTGTGAATTAAGTTTTTGGCGGTTGAGGGTTTATAAATGAAAGGACGTGAAATCAGTCATAGAGACTTGTGAAAAGACTTTAAGTCAGACGCCTTTTCCTTGAAAAGACTTAATGAGTGATGTCTTTAGGAGAGAGAAAAAAATACCTTTTTGAAAAATATCTGAACCAATTTTGAAATCAGTCCCTTTAAATATTCATAATTAACCTTCTAATACTAGGAGTTTAGAAAAACTCACCTTTGTCTCCCAGTGACTGTATGAATTCTTGACTTTTCTTTTAAAAGAAATAAGTCTGCTTAAAAGAAGTTGTTAAGTCTGCTCAAAAAAATTTTAATGAAAAATAATTTTTTATTAAAATTAAAAAATTAAACGGAGTGGGTCAAGCGTACCAAGCTCTCCTGAGATAAGCAAACACATGCCTTACAGCTTTGTGAAGATATCTGCAGTTGATGGTCAGTTGAAATGTACTTCATGTTAATGTTCCTCTTTTCTACATTGTCCCTTAGAAATGATATCGAACATCGATATGCTTTGTCTTGGAATATCGGGATTGTAGGTGATCGAGATTCTGAGGTGTTATCACACGTGATTAGGCGATCTGCTACTTTGATGTAAGTAATCCACCAACGTTGTTTGATCCCAGCGGTTGGCAATGGCGGCTAGCCCGGCTATGTACTCTGCTTCGGTGGTGGAGTTGGAAGCCGATGCTTGTTTCTTGCTAGCCGAGACAAGTCTATCTCTAAGGAATTGACAAGTTCCACTTGGTGCTTTTTACTGTCGACTTGGCAACCCGGCATAATCGGCATCAGTAGCCAACTAAATTGAAGGAGGATTCCCTTGGATACAGAGATACTAAGTTGGTGGTATCGATACATACTTGATGATTCTTTTGGCTGCAAGAAGATGTGACTCACGAATGCTGCTTGAAATCTAGCACATACTCCAACAACATACACTATGTCGGGTCTTGGCGGTGAGATAAGTAGAGATCAATTATCCCGTGGGTGATATCAACTTTCTTTCCTTGTAAGTCTTTTGTAAGTTTGCATTTAGCGACCATTGGTGTATCGAAGGTGTTTGCCATTTCCAATCCAAACTTTTTGACAAGTTCTTTAGCATACTTGGATTGGTTGATGAATATTCCTTTGTTGGATTGTTGAATTTGAAGACCCAAGAAGAGTGAGTTCTCCCATCATACTCATTAATTTTCCATCATGAGTGTTTCGAATCGCTTGCACACTTCATTTGTAGATCCAAAGATGATATCATCGACATAGATTTGTACTAGCAGAGTGTCCTTTGTGCTTGAGAATGAAAGAGAGTGGTGTCTATCTTTCCTCGCACAAATCCTTACTCTACTAAGAATTTGGATAGAGTTTCATACCATGCCGAGGCTTGCTTAAGACCATAGAGAGCCTTCTTAAGCTTGTAGACATGAGTCTCTTTTCCTTTTCCTGAAGCCTCGGAGGTTGAGCAACATAAACTGTTTCTTGAAGATCACCATTTAGAAATGCGCTCTTGGCGTCCATTTGATATAGCACAAATTCTTGTATGTAGCATAGGCTAAGAAGATTCGATAGCTTCGATCTTTTCTTAGAGCAAACGTTTCATCGTGAGTCGATTCCTTCTTCTTGGCGATATCCTTGTGCAACAAGCCTT